>RBZT01000504.1:0-56333 GCA_003693705.1 Polymyxa betae
CCACAACAATTCAGATAAATAAAACGTCCTTTCACATCATCGCCGGTCCCGCGGTTGTATTCGATCCCGTCAGATACAGCTGAACGACCTGGCGAACCCGGCCCGGATCCAGTCGCGGTCTTCCTGCCGTAATGCCCTCTGCGTTCTGCTGCTGCGGATACAGCTTGACCTGGGCGCTAACCTGCTCGCAGGCCCGATTGAATGCTTCCAGGCGCCGAGCGAGATCAATGCCCTCGACGTCGTCGCTCGCCTCGTTCAGCAGCGACTGATTCTGCTCGTCAATCTCAGGGATCGGTTTCGCCCGAATCAGCTGGCCCTGGATAGCAAGCAGTCAGCGCTCACTAACGAACGTTGTGGCGCACGGCGGGTCGTACTGGATCGCAGCTGTCCGTGGTCGGGACGAACACGAAACTCGACGCCAGGTCGCGCTCGACATCGGGTCGCAGCAGCTCTTGGGCGATCGACGAAATCTGGCTGGAGACCAGGTGGAACTGGGACAGGATCCGGGGCCTGTACGAACCGGCAGGATTAGCTGTCGTATGAACGAATAAGAATGGGGTCTTGGGGTCAACCATTGCCAGGCCGCGTGCGGCGCCGCCAGGTTGATCTTGGACAGGGTCGACGACAGCTCTCGGGCGTCGACGCGCAACGCCCGAAGGTACGCCTCCAGCGGGTTCTCCATCCGATCAACGGACGGCTTCGGCAACGACTGCGCGCTGGGCTGGTATTCCTCCTGCCTGAGACCGACAATAGAAGCGGGATATGCCTGAATGCGCATTTCATCGCCTTCAACGTAGAATCGAAAATGTCATGAAAATTTCCTCGCTTTGAATCGTCCAAGACGGAGGTCGATAATGATTCAGAATCAAACTATAATTTAGAGTACCCAGAAATCGTCGAATTTTCATCGTGAGATGAGCTGTTTTTCTTAAACTTAGAAAAGTTTCATAAGCATAGAAATCAACTGGTTGTGATTGCCAAGCTTAAAGACAATTTCTTCAGTAATAATGCGAATGAATTCAATTCAGTGGTGCAGACTGTTGGATTCGAGTCCGAAATGCATGAAGGGCCGTGTTAATAGACGTCTGAACTAAGAAGATACAAAGAGCATTAAAGCCAGAAGAATCCAGGTCATCAACTTCTAAGGCAAAGGTCAGGTTTAAAGGCTACAAGAATATGATGCACATCGACCAAACCCTATGGTACATTCACCCACCAGTTTTGTTGGAGTGGAGACATCTTAGCAGCTTTCGGCAATGGATGGAGCAGGCCATTGAGCTACAACATGATGCTTTCTATCTGTATCCAGTTCATGTGCATTCCCATACCTTCGGCGATATGTTGTTTTTCGCATGATCGATATAAGACGCTGCTACCAGTATTTGTCAGACGAGTTACTCAGGAATGCTGGTTACACATGACACAGATTTAACAGCAAAGCGCCACAAGCCTGTGGAATCGGTTTAACGAAATGACATTTCCAATTTTTCGTATTTGGAAGCGAGAGCCGTAATAATACTGTATTAAAAGCTTCTTAGTTAATTGCAACCCAGTTTCGAACGTCTCAGAATGAAGAGGTTGAACTTCAGATTTAGCTCCATTTGTCTGGGTGAGTCTTGCGTTTGCAAATCCCACGTTTTAGACCTCGTTGGCTCATGCGAATCTTTCCAGGCTGTTTGTTTTGTTTATTCGGGTTGTTACGCCATTAATAGGCGATGAAGGCGACACATTATCCTCTAATGCAGGGGCTGCAAGAAGTAAGAACAGCAACTCGTACTAGTAATCCGGGGCTTCTTCCACCTTTGTGACTCGTCTTGCTTCTTGGTGTGAGTGCATCTGCAACTTGCTTTCTCAGCTTGTACTTCATCTTATGACAAATCTATCTTTTAAATGGTAAATTTGTCGCTTTACCATTCGGCCTCGAAAGATCTACCACCTCAGGCGGTGAAGCGAACAACAAATGTCTTTAACGTGGTTCAAACTCGCGACCCCTGAAGTCTTTCCAGGCTGTTTACATTCCAGCCTGGACTTGCGCTGCGCCATAGGCCAGCCAATACAAGAGTGGCGATTCTTGAAGGCGATGCAGTATATACCATGTGACAGGGATCTGAAATTTGTTATCGTCGATACGAGTTTGAATAACTCCAAAACGTCATAGTTGGAGTTATCATGGCGGGAAAGTTTCGAAAATAAAAGAGCTATTTGGGAACCTGATTCTGCAAGATTGTAAACTGCGGTAGTCCCTCAAATCCGGTGAATTCGGGAAATGTGATAATCGTGGCTTTATTGAAACCGAGAGGGCTTGCTGGTTTGGTTATGATGGTTTTCAGTAGATTGCAGTTCACCAATTTGGGCCTGTACCTTTACCGCCACCGTAGTCGCCCAACTTATAGGGATCATCGTCGCCGTTATCGTCGTCGTCATCATCGCCTTCCATATAGAGCTGGTGCTTGGGCAGTTGTTGTCCTTAAGTGGTGGCCTGAGCGACAGAACGGAATCGGGCGCTGAGCGATAAGGCCTCTGCTAAGCTGTGGCCCCCAGGACCCCAACCGCCCCAATCATCACCATCGTCCAGAGCGACATATCAGCCTTGTAGATGTTCTTGATCTCGATAAATTTCAAAATGACGAATGACGGAATGGGAACAGAAGGAGCCAAGCCGAGAAGCAGTTCACTGCACCTACCACTACCGGTGTACTGTACCTCCGCACTTCGGAAATTGCCGCGACCCTAATACAGGGCGAGTCGCTCTAATGAAGCTGCGCCTCTCTAAGAGTGGCCGCACCGTTTGCTTGTCTTCACGTTCTTTGTATTGTCCGGTGAGCACTCTTGGCTGACTTCGCTCTTGCTACCATCATGGACATTGCAACTGTTGCTCAGGTCCGCTCCCTGCCGCCATCCTGGCTGTGAAAACGTAATTTCCTCTGATCACTAGTTAAGACGAGATGTAGAAATCCATCAGCCTCCGTGGCAAATTCCGTGCCATTATTGCGAGAAGGCTTCGACCAGGAATGTCTTAAACATCATGCGGAGTCGATCCTTTCTGAAGCAAGCACTGCTTCAAGTAAAAACAGAAGAGAAGGCGCCATCACTGGGTTGCACGGGTTAGGGTTTTATCATACTAAGTGGGGGAAGGGCGGCGCCGGGGCCGATCACGACGGCTGCTTGGCGTGGCGAAACCGCGCCATACGATGGGACGGCGCCGTCGGCCGAAGCCGACAACAGCACGGCGCGGCGATGACGGAAGTCAGGACAAGCTTTTAGGTGGAGCCCTTGCCTTAGGGCATTTGGGTAGGGTTAGGACTAGATTTTGGGACTAAAAGAGTCGATTCCTGTCATTAGGGAGAAATAATATATTTTTAAAATACTGTAAGAATTTTTTTAAACCTCTTTGTTTGGTACTCCGTAAATCTTACCGAAGTAAAAAAACGTTTGGCATTTTCATGCTTTAACGCATTCTACTCACTGGTCGTTCCGTTTGATGGTGCCGGAAAATATGTTACAGTACTACAGTATACGGTTTTCCAAAGGAAATTTCAAGTACATTCGGCAGCACCTCGGCCTTAGAGATCGATTTGACATTGGTGCCGAATTTTTGTTACGGGTTGGATCAGAAACCCGAAAATAAAAAAATACAAATGAGAACAGTCGAGGGCGGTCCTGGTATGCATGTGCTTGCTCGTTGCGATACAATTTTTACGTCACTGACCTCATTGTCAATGTGATTCCTTTCGATTCCACCTCTGTTGTAAGCAACGAAGGCGAAGCTTGGTCGTCAGGAGGTCCCTTCGTCAAACGTCCAAGACCGCAACGATGCTACTTGCGCAGTTCCATTTTGGCGCCAAAACGCCCACCTTCATTGCTGCTCGAGTTTAGCATAATCAAATTGTTTTCGTGAGGGACGACATCGACAACAATGTTCCTGGAGCTTCTGGTACGTCCTCAGAAATCAATCGGCCTAACTCTAAACCCCTCCTAGATCGGACCGATGTTCTCTGGTAAATCCAGTTTGCTCCAAGCTCGCCTGCGCCGCTATCAAACCTTAAAATGGAACACATTGGTTCTCACTAGCAGCCTGGACAAGCGTTATGTGTCTCAAAACGAGGATAACGCCGCTGTCGTCACCCACGATGGCCAATCGGTGCCAGCGACTGCCGTCCTCGAACTCTTGCCAGTTCTCAAGTCGAAATTGTATAAAAAATCTCAAGCTATTCTTCTAGAAGAAGCTCAGTTTTTTGATGACCTGCTCGAATTCGTGCTTCATGCTGTGGAAATCGACGGGAAAGACGTTGTTGTAGTCGGTATGTAAAGGTTTTTCTTTCAGCAGCTTATTCAGCTTTAATCAAATTGATTAGGTCTGGACGGTGACAGAAATCGATGCAACTTCGGGCGCGTCTTAGACCTAATCCCATATGCTGATTGCTTAACCAAGCTAACCGCGTTGTGCTCAAGATGTTGTGATGGAACACCGGGACTATTCAGCTGCCTGGTCGTCGACGACAGCAGCGATCGCGAGTACGGGCAGATTCGGGTCGGAGGTTCGGATTCCTATGAGCCCATGTGCCGGAGACACTATCTTGAGCAGCGCAGGAAGCTTGATCCAGTCGTCGCTTAAGCACGCCCCTTGTATATATTCCAACCTTCTTTGTACATGACCCAGAGCGTCTCCATCCAGCTTAAGAATGTAAAGAAAAAGAATAATGAACTAATGTCTGAATATATTGGTATGAAAGCAAGTCGAAAGTTGCCACTTGGTAACATTTCCCATCTCGACGCAACATTCAAATGGTGCATCTCACTTGGTGAACGACTGGATCCATGTTGTCTAAAACTGACCCTGGCGCCCCGCTTGCTTGTGACATTATTCACTCGGAAAGCCACAGCACCTAAGAGCGATGTCCAGTCCATCAGCATCGACGAAGTCGTTGGTGACTGCGCGATTCATGTTACGTAGAGGCCCCTTCAGTTACTGACAGTCTACTGCGCCTTTACGAAAGTGGTCGACTGCCTATTCGACATTTGGGCTCATGGCTGACGACCAGCTGAAATCGGCCCTGAACCTGATGCGGCGCATGCCGCCCTCCAAGACTGAGACCAGCCTGTCGGGTCTGATCAACTTGGTCCCTGACCTGACCGATGAGCTTCTGCAGCGGGTTGATCAACCGTTAAAAATCGCAATTGATTCTGTGGCCGGCCGAAAATTCGTTATCTGTGATTATAACCGTGATGGAGATTCATATCGGTTTGCACATATCAGATTTTGAAAAGTCGGAAAGCTTATGACTTGCAGGTCGCCATGGTCCAACAAATATTTCCCTCCCATTGAGGATGGATTTACTCCAACTGAACCATTACGCGAGCTGGAGGTTCAATGTAATGCTATATTCGATCAGTATCGACACATGTGATGTTTTCTGCATGATGCATAGTGCCTTGGCTAATAAGGTATTATAGGTATTTTGAAGGAGGCATATCTTCGGTTTATTTATGGGATATCGATGAAAACAGCTTTGCCGGCTGTTTCCTGATTCAGAAAGACGTGGAAAACGTCAAAGGATTGAAGAGCGGTACTTGGAACTCCATCCACGTTGTGGAAGCGAGAGACCGCAAGAATGGAATGTTCGAGTATCGGCTTACCACCACTGTTATTGTATCAATGGAGGTACAGAATAACAGTGTTGGCAATGTTGATCTATCTGGAAACATGACCATGCAAGATGCCAAGGCTAGTTTTCAATGTCTTTCGCAGAGTTCCCTTCTGATACGTTTTTGTAGGTGCTCGCATTAAATGCTGACAACACTCATATATCCAATATGGGAAAAATGATTGAAGACATCGAGCTACGAATCAGAAACTCGATCGAGGGCGTTTACATCCAGAAGACCAGGGAAGTCTATAACGGTATTCGCAACAACGGCGCCCATCCGAAACAGCTGTCTTCGTTCACCGAAGACCTCAAGGACGCTGTCGTCAAGCACGGTAGCACCAAATCTGATGTTTGACCCTCAGTCTTCAATAAATTTCCACTTAATTGTCACTCGGGGTTCAAGATATCATTGGAGATTGTGAGAAAGCGACACGCCTCCTAGTCGACTAGCTCCTATTCGGATCACCGACTGTGCAATGTTACCCTGCAGCAGTGTCAATGGAGGGGCTGCAGCTAGCGATAGCCCTAGGGCGGAGGATCCCCATCATCGTCTCTTATCACTCCTGATATCTCTCGCCTCAACATTGCTGATTTCGGGATGATCGATGCCCTGAGGGCGCCCCAGCTTATCCCCGTGAAAGCCCCCGACCAGGTCCAGATCCCCGAATTCAGTTTGCCTCCAAGCCAAGACCAGAGCCATCGTCAATACATTAGGCAATTCAGTCTTCGCAAGGAATCAAGTTCTGTCACTGTCCTAGCCGATCAACAAGAATCAACTGTCCAAGCGAGACGAACGTCTAAAGCCAAACCTTAACCGATATAATACTCAATGCAAACAGTGACTGTATATATAATAACTATAATGTAAAATTAGCATAAATTTTTAGAGAAATTTCCAAGATTAAAGAATAATTCGCAAAATTGGAAGATGATTTTTTTGTCCGTCAACTAAATCAAAGACCTTAACAACTTGTCAAGAAACCGTCTTGTCGAACCCTTGAACTTCCCTGATTTACCTGATTATAAGCCTTTGGACGCCAAGGTAAGCAACTTGCTGAATCGATGCGATGACAGTGGTCGGTAGTGTGCGGTCTGCTCTGTAATGGGGTATGCTATGAAACATAGATACTCCTTGCTATTCACCGACCGCCATTCACTGCTAGCCTTTTGTCTTCTCCGTTCAGAAGCTGAACGTTCTTTTCAGATGGGTGTACCGAAATACTACAGATGGCTAAGCGAGCGATATCCTTTGATTAACCAAGCGATCTATGACGCTATCCGACCAGAATTTGGTCAGCGACGCTGTAAATGGCTTAACCGCAACTGATAGGCAAGCTTGCTGTAGATTGCATGTATTTGGATATGAATGGCATTATTCATGCTGCTACACATGGCCCTAGCGTGGATATTACCAAACCTCTGCCTGATGGTACCCTCAAACGGCTTCGCTTATTGAAGTAATTGTGCTAATGGTTTCTCTTAGATGCTGCAATGGCATGTGTATTCCATTATATCGACAAAGTCGTTCGACTTGGCAGGCCCAACAGGTTGCTGTACATGTGCCTGGATGGTGTTGCGCCCAGGGCTAAAATGAACCAACAGCGCCAAAGACGGTTTCGGTCAGCGCATGACAGTGCTAAAGTCGATAAGTCTCACAAAGAATTACCAAATTACTTATTGAAAGTTTAGGTCAGAGAAATGGCCATTGCACAGGGCGAGCTGAGCCCTGACGTCACATTGTTTGATTCCAACTGCATCACACCTGGAACGACATTCATGGCTAAGGTTTAACGCCGTTCGCCAAATCGACATCAACAGTGCTGAATGGCAGTAGCTGACAGAACATCTGAAATTTTTCATTCGTAAGAAGATCGAGGAGGATCCACTCTGGCGCCAATTTACGGTCCTGTTTTCTGGTCACGAAGTAGGCGTTTGAGGTACCTTTGCTTGAAACAGGTTGGTTCAGTTTTTCCAGGTTCCAGGCGAAGCTGAACACAAAATCATGCGGTATATCCGAACGATGAAAGGGCAACAAGGTTACGATCCGAATACGCGCCATCTTTTATACGGTCTCGATGCCGATTTAATCTTCTTGTCGTTGGCTACGCACGAACCTCATTTCGCCCTTCTTCGAGAAGAGATTGTGTTTGGGAACCCGAAGTACAGCGCTACATATTTTTTTTAAATTCTGCTAATTTGCCTTGAAGAAAGAACGAAGTCAGGAAGCCTACTTCGAAGCACGATGAATTTCAATTGCTTCATATCTCAATCTTAAGAGATTGTATCGAACATGTCAGTGTACTGTAATCATGCCGTGTGTGAACTCATCAAAAATTCAGGAGTTTCGCTCGGTTAGCATCCCTTTTGGATTCGATCTGGAACGCCTCATTGACGACTGGATCTTCATTTCGTTTTTCATCGGGAATGATTTCATACCACATTTGCCCTCCATGGATATCCATCATGGAACCTTAGATAAACTGATCGCTGTCTATAAATCCCTTCTTCCAAGATTCGACGGTATGCTTTCATTCATGTGTTTCATTCTAGTTGTTTTGTAACCAGTCCTGTTTTATGTTTATACTTAACTGATTCGTTAGGCTACATGACCGATTCTGGCAAGATTGATCTGAAGAAGCTCGAAGTCATGTTCCATCGGTTATCCGAGTTCGAACTCGAAATTTTAGAAATGCAAAAACGGGATATGGAATATCTGGAAAGCAAGCGGAATCGGTCATTTCAAAGTAAGGTCGAGAGGTTGCCGGTTGGTCCCGATGTTTCCGTCGAAACCGACGGAGTTAACGAAGCTCCCAGAGATAACGATGAGGAAAGCGAATCAGACATTGAAGATCTAGATTTGGTAGTTCATTCTTTTGTAACGGTAATTTGCTGTTAAATCTAATTTTCAAAGGCTGTCCGCGATTTGGAAATTGAGGAAGAAGACCTGAAAGCTACCTACTACAATGAGAAATGGTATGGGTTGATGGATAACCCGCAAGAGCTCGACAATCTGTGCAGATCTTATTTAGAAGGTGAAATACTTGCTGTTTTTTGCTTTTTTGCGTTTGCTTCTGGCATCGCTTTTTGTTTCATGTTTTTTCCGTCTTTCTGCAAGTTATTCCTGTGAATTAATTCTGTGTCAGGCCTTTGTTGGGTGCTGCTATATTACTATCAAGGAGTTCCATCCTGGGGATGGTTCTATCCCTATTTCTACGCCCCATTGGCATCCTCAATGCGAAACCTCTCACGATATCAGGTCGAATTTACGCTCGGCGACCCTTTCCTACCGTTCGAGCAGTTGCTGGGTGTTCTGCCGCCTGCGTCAGCTCCTTTGATACCGAAGGCGGTCGCCAATCTGATGACCGACCCGCGGTCTCCTATCATCGACTTCTACCCGACCACATTCGCTGTGGACATGAATGGAAAAAAGTTGAAAGTTTACTTGCATTTCGGGCTCTGGTTTGACGATTATCATTTCTCAGGAACGAATGGGAGGGAATTGCTTTGATTCCGTTCGTCGAAGAGCAACGTTTAGTCGCTGCGATTCGTTCGTTGCCAAAATCGGTATTCTCTAAAACAGAACGATTACGAAACCGTCACGGCGACGAGCTCACTTTCAAGTAAGCTATGTCGACTGCATGTCAAAGAGCACCGTCTCTTAACGATTTCCAGGTACGACCTGAAAACAGTCGAGCCTGTCAGATCATCGATTCCGGAGATTTTCTCGTCCTTGGATGCCAGGTGAGACCACTCAAACGAATGCCTGTAATGATCGTGTCTAATTGCTGTTTCGTTCAAAGTCATTGTCGGGTAGAAAAATTCGAGCTGCCTCCTACCGGCAATGTGCCGTTCCGAACCCATTTATGTAAAGGCGTTCAACTACCAGCTCCCAGTTTCCCCTGCTTGAACTTGCTTAACATTACAATGGCACTAGCTCCAGCTGTAGGCGAGAATTTTCAGTATTCGGATCTGCTTAGCTCAGGTGTTGTTCAGAATGTCAATGTGTTCGGACGTGGTAGCAAGCGGGAGTCGCTCGTCGCTACGATCGTGGCGGATCCGGCAGTATCGCTGCTGGATTATGCTCGCGGGCTGATTGGAAAACAATGCATTGTCGAGTACGTTTTCATTAACGGGCTGCTCAGCGGACTCATTGCTGAACTGTTGGACAGCTGGCCTTTCTTACGCGATGCGAAGGTGGTTTCGGTGACCGATGGTCAGCTGCGGTATTCCGCTGAAGCGCCTGATGGAGTGCCGCTTAGCCTGAAAGAAACTAACGTATTCAACGATGCAGTCTCCGAGGATCGCATCAAAATTCTGACCTCCCGAGCTACAGACATCGGCGATGAGCGGGTCGGCATTGTTGCTGAAAATCTTTTTCGTATCAATTTTGCAATTAGGTTCGTGTTGATGTCAAGCTGTTTACTGGGATGGGTCGAAGTTTATCGGGTGCAACACACAAGAAATTCGCTCTTGAAGCGGTTTCCTATCCTGCCCAGGCAATCATTTTTTTGATTCTCAATGGTTTGTATTGATATTTTCAAAGTTAGTTATCGCTTCCCGATTAGTGGCTGATAAGAGATTCGATACGGCACCTGCTCAGTCTATCAGGGAAGCATTCCCGATCAAATGTCCGATCATCTATATCGGGACCCCCGCCGAGCTCTATGGATGTGCAGGTGTCGTCTTTGGTCACGATTCCAAAGTTCGTCGAATAAGAACTTTTTGTCGCGTTATTAATTCTCTCTAAAGTTCAGCGCGACGATTCGTTTGAGCACGTTCACTGCAGAGCACGATATTAAAGCTTTATGTCAAGTTGTTCAGTCTAAGGTTGGTTTCGCTTGTCACAGTGTCCTTTTTGGGTTTAATACCGTTGAAGGAGAAATGGATCCCGAGTTTCAAAGCTGCTCAGCAACTGGATATGTCGCCGTCACTGTTGGGGCGACTTTCAGCTGCTGTTTTAGTCAATCCTGGAAGAGCTAATCTCGGTAACTTTGCTAAGGTTTTTCCATGCTGCATCATTTTTAATTGTGTTCAGGATTAAATCTGAAATTGGTTCAACGTCAAATGATGGTCCCCGGGTACACACGTGTGAAAACCGGCACCAACGGGCTGTGGGAATATTCACAAGCGGCTCTTCGTCTGATCGACGCTTACCGCATCGAATTTCCCGAATTATTCAGTGCCATTGACGATAGCGATTCGAAAATCGTCGATCTGCGAGACTATGTCGAGGAGGATCCCAAAGTATCCGGTGTACATTTTCCTTTCGTTAGCTCAAATAAATTAGGATTACGTCATAAGAGCGCAAGCCTGGCTCAAAGCTCAACCAACGTCACATCTTCCACTGGTGCCGCAGACAAGTCGAGTCCTGTCTCCCGATGCCATTTCCGAGATTGAAAGAACCCAATCGCAACTTCGCCGAAAACAGCAGCAATGCCAAGATATCAAGCTGACCAATGCTCCCATTCAGTTTCTGTACAAGCAAGCTCAGCGGGTTCAGTGGTCACCTACTGAGTTGTCACATATGAATTTGGGCGATCGTGTCCTGTTCTTAGGCGGACATCATGGCGTTCCATTCGGTATGAGAGGCAATGTCGTCGGTTGTCATGAAAGTAACTGATTTTTTTTTATCCTCTCAATTCCTGATTCCTTGCAGGCGAAATTGATGTCGTCTTCGACGAGACCATTTTAAGCGGAACCGACCTGAACGGTCGGTGTAGCGCTTCGAGAGGCTTAACGCTGACCTCGAAATGCGTCCTGAATCTAAGCAGGCCTCGCATCCCACAGTTACATTCTAAAGCGCCAAGCCCTGAAGCAGCCCCGTTCGTTCCAAAGTTTACTCCAGCTGAGCGCGCAACCGCTGTGAAACCTCCCCCTACTAAGCAGTTCTTTCCCGAACGGAAGAGCCAGATTGCTGTGAACACGACAAAACACTTTGCCAGGACTAATAAGGATAACGAAGATAGTCGAGATTGGTCCCAGATGTGGACTCAGTTACAAGATAGTACGGTCTCCCAGCAGCAAAAGCCTTCGCAACAGTCTCAAGCTCAACTTCGTCAGTGGTCCAGTCAAGACGAGCCACGTGCAGAGCAGCGATATATCAGGTACCAACCGCACTCGGGTGTTGCACGAGCACCTGTAATGAATCCGCAACAACGCCCGGAGCGCCCTCGAAGTCGGTATCGTCCGAAAGAGACTCCCAGCGCTGCCATCAACGATCGTCCGCCTCGTTCGAAAGAGACTCCTGTCGACGATCGCAATGCACGTTTCTCGACCCATTCGTCAATGAAGACGCTATTCGGTTTGAGTGAATCGCCTACTGAAACAGCCAGGCGGTCGTTGCTTCCTGCTCAATCCCCACGCGATCGTGACCTTTCAAATGGCACATCTGCGCGTGCTCCCAAACCAGCTCCGCCCGCGAGTCGCAGTCAAGCGCCAAAGGTGTTCCCGATGAGTTCGTCGCAGCCTGCCGCTCGCTGGCGAAAGAAACAGCCAGTACCTACTCCAGCCCAGCCAGCTGTGGATTTAAATTTCCGCCCTTTCAGCTCATATGGATTGTCCGCACAGGCTCAGGCTCAGCCCTCGCAGCCATCACTCGTTCGCCCAGCTGATCTCGAATCTTAGCTCATCGGCGCGTGCAATGTTTAACCTATATAAGCGAACAGACTGATCATCTACGATAAATTCATTGTGGTATAATAAATCAATGAGGTAATGAATGCATCTAAAATGCCAAAGCATCGTCCAGCTCGCCGGCTTCGTCGAGCTCAATAATAATATCGAGACCACCAACCAGCTCGCCTCGTACATATACTTGAGGGTAGGTTGGCCATTGCGAAAACTTCTTCAAACCTTCGCGAACCTCATTATCCTCGAGGATGTTAAACGACCCGAAGTCGACCCTGTGGGTTTTCAGTATTTCGACCAGCTTACGGCTGAAGCCACATTGAGGTGCTTCAGGCGACCCCTTCATGAAGACCATAACCGGCGATGACGCGATCAGCGATCGCAGACGGTCCTCAAGCGACTGCTGTGTTCGACCGGCAGCGTTTTGCAGCATGTCATCGAGTTCTTCGGCCTCATCCAATTCCGTCACGATATCCAATCCTCCAACGAACTGAAGGCATAAAGTTAGAAACTCGAAACCCCAATGCTTGGAAGAAGAATGAACCAAATCTGTCTAACCTCTCCCTTAATCCAGAGCTGAGGATACGTCTTCCAGTTGGCGAACGTCTTCAGGCCTTGACGGACAGTTTCGTCGGTCAGAATATCAAAGTGACCAAACTCGACGTTTTTCGACTTAAGCAGCGCAACGATCTTGGCGCTGAAGCCACATTTCGGCTGGTCTGGCGACCCCTTCATGAACAACATGATCGGGCGCTGGTTCACAATCCGTCTCAGATCAAGATTTGGATCTCTAAGATTTTCTCCAGATTCAGCAGCGACCTTTCTAACGGCATTGGCCACGCTCTTCACATCAGCGCTTTCAATTCTTTCCACCTCAGCGCCGCTTTGCAAAACTAACGTTGTCGGTGCCGAGTTTACCCGAAAGCGCTTCGCCAGCTCAGGGACTTGATCGGCATCAATCTAAGCAAATCACTTAGAGGGCGGCGTGTTTGAGGGGATGGTAGATTACTGTAACAAAGGCGACCGATGGGTAATCTTCGGATAACTGACCGGCTAAGCTCAGCATCTGCTTGCAGGGTTCGTGCCATGTAGCATAGAACAATGCTACGACGGGCGACTGGCCTTGGGAAAGGAATTGGTCGAATTCGGCAGTGCTGCCGATCGGAACGACAGCAGGCGGCATTGTCAATATGCTTTCAAACCGGAAATGATGTCGAAATTGCAATTCAGCGGAATATCCGTGAAAATATTGCGTAATTTTTTCATAAAAATACAAAATAATGTTGATTTATTGGCAGACCTACTAGTAACATTCGAAGTAGAAAGGACTGCATCCCAGAACGCCAATTCGTGAGTCTTGGCGCGGAGATACCTCCTTGTTATTCCATTTGATTTTTCACATATTGCAGGTCCCATAAACTCAAAATGTACATGAGAGGAGGCCTTCGTAGCCAATAAAATTTAATAACTATGTCGTCCAACCATCATTCAGAAACTTGCGCGAAAAAGGTTCTGGAATTTGACAAACCCAAGACTTTAGCAAATGTTCGAAGCAGGTTCAAGTTTGAATTTGAGATTTACTATCAATAATAGAAGCCGTCACAAAGTGCAAGAAAAACAGACGCCGCTTAAACTTTAAACTCAAAAAAAAGCTTGATGAAAAAACGCATGTGAACGCCAAGAATATGAAATCGATGAAAATAGTGACCACGCTGTTGCAGCAGCAGCAACACTGGCAAACTAATGTTGTTAAGATTTGGAACATGATGAAATGACATCCGGTTCATAACGACTATAGACCATCGCTAAATCCCAAATGGTAACTCTAAAAGATTCGACAAAAATTTCTCCAGAGAACAGAGTGATCTATGCATCTCCATACTTAAAGAATATGGTCAGGATTAGGGCCAATTCTTGATCAGCTTTGATACATGAGTCGCGAGATATAAATCTAAAATCCCGGATCAATAGTGATGGTTCTTGCAGCATTGAATCGTGGGCAGACTATTGATAGGTGTGCAGAAATCAACTGATGACTTCGGCTTGTTTATCCGTTTTCTTTATACAAGTCGGTGGTGAGCTAAACTAAGCCGAATACCACAAACATGAGAAACAGTTCATTCGGGTCATCGTTGCAAGCGTTCCGCCTCAATCCACCACTTTTCGCCGTGATTTTGGAGTTTGTCTTGTTAGAAACCCGGATCGCGATATGACGTGATGTCATCGCTCAGACTTAGATATGATTCTCGGATGTGGTCCAAAGTATCAGTTTCGATGGAATATCGAGCTGCGGCCATCGCCGGGCTCAGGCTTTGAGCAGACCGAGTTAATTGCAGAATTCGATCAAACAACGGTTCTAAAGAAGGAATGTTCATTTCCCGATATACGAATAGAAGGGGAAACGTACCCGCGCTGGTCCATTCGGCAAAGGCACCGACCGAAACGCGTCTAGCATAACGAGACGGAGGCCGGCGGCCTTCAGCCAACGGCGATCCGACTGGAACGGAGATCGGGCTCGTCAGGTTGCATTCGGCTTCGGCTTCTTGGCCGATCGCTACTCGATATTGTCGCATGAATCGTCGATCTAACAAGGTATCAGCAATCGGATGCAGCAACACAGATTTCTGGTTAGAAAAAAATCCTTCAAGACCTGTTGGCTCTTCATGTAGCGAAGCTTGTAGCGATGCAAATCGCAGAGATGGATCGAAAACCAACGAGCGCAACAGGTCAGCGCTGGAGAAGTCTCGGGATGAACGGCGGTAGCAAGCCGAGCCGGCATACAAAGCAAAAGCCTGGAAGATCGTGCCAATCTGGACTTCGTTAGGTCGGGTTTGCGATAGAAGCCGAACGTCTCACCTTCATGTCGGCGGTGGGCTCCCGATCAAAGACCAGGGCGCTGCTGCATTCGTATAATCGAAGGCAGGCCATCATCCGATTGAACACGGCGTCGGCATCGCTATTCGGGGCGGCAGACCAGATCGGCAGCGTAATCAGGCTCTGCCGAGACGTACAGAAATCGTCACGAACCTGCTCTAGGACCACCGATGCTACTGCTCCATGCAGCTATAAACACGAAATCGTTATAAACAAGACCACAGAAAACGTCACATAGTGAAAGCAGCGCAAAACGTTTTTTAAAATTTTGAATCATTTGCCAAATAAAAAAAAGCATATGATAAAGGAAAGCGAAGAGGGCTCAGCCTCGGGCATACCGAATCGACATCAGTCAATGTGTGAATGGTCTCCAGCGTGTCACATTTCTCTATCTACGTCTATGAATAAATGGAAGAATGACAAGAAAGCTGTCTCGAACCTGGCGCCGGACAGCATCGGTGGCGTCATCCAGGACCCGATCGATCAGCTCCAGGCCGTTCTGGAAAAGGTCGCCGACCACGTTCGGCAGCCGGACCTGGTTTTGACGGCCTAATCGGATGCCGGCTTTCGATAACGTTCTGATCCACTAAAGGCAGGCATGAGCAGTACGACGACACGAAGTTAAAATCGATACCGATTCGACGCCTTCGATAGTCGACGATGACGCAGGCAGATTATGAATGACGCGCTTGCCAACCCTACGATTGTCAACGCCAGAAACGCCTACGAACTTCTCTTACCAAGTGTCGATGTCTTTCTGATCGTCTGGGTTCAAAACCGGCTGCTGAAACGACGATTGCAGATCGAAGGCGACGAGGCGAGGCTCTGCCCCATGTAACATTACATTGTGAGCGATAACATCGCTGGGGACAGTGGCCTGGGCCGAGATCTATCACCATCATCAGCACAGCTCATGGCCCAGCCCGAAATTGGGCTTTACCAAGAGGTCCAAGAACTGGCTCCCGATCAGGTTCGAAATCGGTCCGAACTGCAGCTGGATCGCCTCTCGCATGGTCACCGCGATCCTCGATTTCGCACTCCGCAAATCAGCAAATAGCGTTTCCAATTGTAGCGAGGACCACGAAGTTTGAAATTGCAAGCTCGCAACTGACACTTTATTTGTGAAATTAATTTCAACAGCAAAGCAACCGATGAATTGGTTAGAAGCCAAAAGGCGACAACCCTTAAGTTTCTAATGCTATGCCGCTATGGGTTGAAAACCACGCGAATCGGCAAGAAAATGATGCCTGCATATAATAATGTCTTTATCCAATTCGAAAACATTTTCCAAGGCGTACGCCAACAGATATTCATCGAGATGCATCCCAAGAAAATGTCGCCTTCCTCATCAGGTCCGTTTCTGACGGAATCGAGGGCCTCGTATCAATGGCCACCAGCACAGAAACAGGCGTCGTCGACAATCCCTGCTCGCATCTGCCCGACCGAACCTTTCCAGAGGACCGACGTTCGTGAAGGGCTCGACCGTCATCTTCTATTCACCCATCTCGGTGCCGAAAACGTCGCCGCCCAGTTTGTCACCTCCTCTCAACGAATGTCATCAAACATAATTGATAAGGTGCCGGCGCCCTCCCTTCTGGCCAAACGGCAAGCCTTCTGGGAAGCGGATCGTAACCAATCCGGGCGACGAACCGCCAGCACGACGAACTCGCAATTTTACGCTCCAGTAAGCCAAGAGCAGCTGAAACTCCAGCTCTCCCTGAACCGCTCAATTCAGTCGAAAGCGGCTCTGGGGACGCCATCGCTTTCGTAAGTAATATCGAAATCAATAAAGAGTTGAGATGGGCGTCGATGCGTTCAGGGTGCGGCGCGGCCTGCTTGAAGCTTGAGCCCGACTTGTTGAGCTTGTTCAGGGGCGGACTTCTCTGCTTTTTACTTCCCATTTCTATAAGCCGGCATTGGTTGTTGCCGTATCCATGTCGGCCACATCCAGGCGCCACGATCAGCTTCGCGGATGGCTCGGCGCCGCTGGTATCCGATTTCGTAGTAGTAGCAGCAGGGCATAATTCATTGTCTAGGTCTGGCTGAATATCACAGCCAGCTGGTTGACCGGGGCGTGACCGAACAGAATTTCATTCATCTCCAGATCCACGATTTCCCGAGATTGGGAGTTCAGCCCCGGGATCGGCAACAGTTCCATCAACTGATCGAAGCTGTCCGTATAGAGATCTCGAATGCGAGAGATTCGTCCCCGGAGATGGGCTCGGCAGAACGTTATTCCCCGCCATCGCCTCAGTCTGACGGATTTGAAGTGCATTCGGTCGAAGATGAAGAGGGGTCGCCTCGAGATGCATCTCCGCAAACGAAAGGCCCGGTAACAAATGCTTTTTATAAGAAGACTCCTAGAACAAAAGCCAAAATTCGCGTCGTGGTTCGTAAGCGACCGCTGAACAAGCGAGAAATCAGCCGGGAAGAGACCGATGTCGTCTCGGCTGATAGAGAGGCGTTTACTGTCATGGTTCACGAGCCCAAGGTTAAAGTCGATATGACCAAATATATTGAACGTCATGAATTCGTCTTCGATGATGTCTTCGACGAGAACATCACGAATGCCGAGCTGTACGAATACACTGCCAAGCCTTTAGTGGCAGCTGTATTTGAAGGGGCCAAGGCAACCTGTTTCGCTTACGGCCAGACGGGAAGCGGTTTGTTTGACTTTTCAGCTGTCAGTACAGGAATGTTTATGATTGAGTCAGGAAAAACCCATACCATGATGGGTCCCGACACAACTAACCTATCTGATGGCGATTCTGGAAAGGAACAAGGGCTGTATGCACTAGCCGCTCGTGATCTATTCGCTCATTTGAAGTCTCGAGCTAACAGCAATTTTTGCGTGAACGTTTCGTTCTTCGAAATTTACGGCGGGAAGCTTTTCGATCTACTCAATGGTAATTCCCGATTTTCCAATTTTCAAATCTGATTGCTGAACTCGAATAGGTAGAAAGCTGTTAGTTGCTCGTGAGGACCGGAAGCAAGCCGTCTGCATCGTTGGATTGCAGCAATGTGAATGTGATTCTGTCTCCAGTCTACTGCAGCTAATTAAAGCGGGGTCGCAAATTCGTTCCACTGGCAGCACCGGAGCGAACATCGACTCTTCGCGCTCACATGCCATTTTGCAGGTAATTGTCAATACTTTCGCCAGAGCTCCAGATTCTGACTTACAAACAACAGATCGCGGTATGTCAAAAAGGTGCCTCCAAAAAGACGGTCGGTCGCCTGTCATTTATCGACCTGGCTGGAAGTGAAAGAGGAGTCGATACTGTTAATCAAGATAAACGGACAAGAATTGAAGGTGCAGAAATCAATAAATCTCTGTTAGCTCTCAAAGAGTGCATCCGCGCTCAAGACCAGAATCACAAACACACGCCATTTCGAGGCTCGAAATTGACACAGGTGGTATCTTGGAATGATTCGCGTAATTTAAGTTGATGTGTCTTCCTTTAGGTTCTCAAAGATTCGTTTGTGGGTAACTGTAGGACTGTCATGGTCGCCAACATTTCTCCTAACTCTGGGTCCTGTGAGCATACTTTGAATACGTTACGGTATGCCGACCGTGTCAAGGAGCTGAAGAAGCTGGACAAAGCACAGCCAGCAAGGTTTATTGCTTTTCTGCATTTTTGATGAATGTCTAACTCTTAGTAGAAATGCATATATGCCTCATCGTGTTTCGACTCCTTCTGTGGTTCTGCCATCGTCGAGTTCACCAAACGTTTGTAAATTTAACAGTCATTTGAACCAATTTTTAAGGTTGATATAGATGAAAGAATCGAATTGTGATTCTGCTTATTGTCAAGATTCCGCAATGACGGCAATTGACGAAGAGGAAGGCGATATCAGAAAGGTTTATAGTGAATATCTGCAAGATACTTATGGCATCCTGAAAGAGGAGATGGATCTGATGAAAAGGTATGCCGAGAATATTTCAAATGCATTTCTCCTGATTTACGCAGATTGGATGTCATCGATGTTCCTGCAGACCAATATCTTCGCGATATCGAAGGCTTGATACAGCGAAAGCTAAAAGGCATTTCTAACATGCGACATCAGCTGTATGAGTTCCAAAAAAGTCTTCGCCAAGATGAACGGTTCATGTCATCTATATAAAGCTCATCAATTGTTCATAATATAAATTACACAGATTGCAATGGGTCGTCATTCTATAGTTTATGATGATTATATCTATTTTAGTTCAGAGAAAAATTTGCCAATGTGTTATGCAGCATCTGCGGGTGTGATCCAGCTGCGATAAAATCCCTGCCCAGCTTTGAAAACTATCATGATACTTAGCACGAACACAAAGACCCAGGCGACTGCAGTGATCAGGCCAATAGCAACGGCGCCTAATGCTGCAGCAATGACAGCTACCCAGAATGCAACTACCAAACCAATTGCTGCTGCCATCAAAAAAACTCCAATTATTGCAGGACACGACACCAATAGCAACAGTATCAGAGCAACAGCCATCTTGGGGTTTTCTTTCGCCTTTTGAACTTGTAGCTTTGACTTCTGAACTAGACCTGACATGAATTCAAAGAAGACATTCATGAACGTTTGCGTCTCTTGAGATCGCGAAACAGCAGTTAAAAAGAGTGGCGGAGGTGGCAAATCTGAGCGGTTTTGATTATTTGGAAGATTATCTCGCCCTTCTGGTTGAAAATATCCCTTAGAGTTGGTTCCAGTCTTAGCGCTGTCATTTGTCTTAATAATAGCAGGCATGTTGCTTTTTGGGCCCTCATACAGCTGCCGATTGTCAACCGGGTGAAGTTCATCTATAGTCCTCTCAACACGGCCTTCAATTTCCTGCTGGGTGATCTTCTGAGAAGCAGCGACGTCTTTCTCCGAGATATCGGGCAAACTGACCGGGATAAATTTATCGAACTCTGTTGACTTGGTCTGGTCCTGGCCTGGCTTGGATGCTTGCAGAGGGGCGGGAGCAGCCGGACCTGAGCCGGGGCCGGCAGCCTTACTTGTCTTTCCTTTGGCCATAGAGACAGTCACCTTCAGGGTCTTGAAAAGCAAAAATGGCCATTGATAAACGCAATTGTTCCGTTCATTAATGAAAGTGTGGGGGGACACTCGACAAGTCTGCGTTGCGACTTCAACCTACTGAACGCAGACGTGGAATGTAACAATAGCACCACGTCGTAATCGATGTGGAGGGGCATTACTGTATTGAAAGCTTTCAAGTTTTTGAAGCTTCAGTCTTTCACCAGTCGTCGTCATCATCGTCGTCAGATGCAGGACTGGCGCCTGGCCGACCGAACTGTACTTTAGTCTTGAGCAACTCTTTCCTGGGATCACGATCCAGACTGGAATGCAGCATGCCTTTAACGCTGTGAGCCAGAACCCATTCGACCACATCCGCGGTTGTCTTCAACCCGGCCCAGGCCGAGATATGCACGAACTGGCTGACAATATTACCATTCTTATAGACCAGAACGGTCGGGCATTTCTCTCTGGGGAAGTTTGGGATCGCTTCTTGCGCCACGATTCTCACAAATTTGACTGTTGGAAATCGGCGAGCGACCTCTTCCAAGCAATGGTTTAGCAGCGAGCAAGCCTCAGACCCATTTTCCATCAGATGAACGACAACGTAGCATTCATTGCTAGCATCGGTAACAGCTTTCTTGTAATCTGTCTGACCAACTGCAAACAGACTTCCGAATCGACTTTGACGCTGCTGCTCTTTTAGTTCTGCTAAGCGCTTCTTACGATAGAATTCCAGCGTATCTTCTTCGATGTCGTCTTCATTTTCGTGAAGCTGCTGCATTGACATAGATTCATAGACATTTCTATTCAGTTATCAGGATACGATCTCGCAGAGGCGTATACTTTTGCATACATGGCTTCTGCAGCTTTTCGAAGAGCCTCGTGCTGGTCTTCTTCAGAAGCGACTTTGGGAGGTGGCGCCATAATGCCATGCCTAATCAGGGCGTCTTCCCATTCGGTTTTGCCGGCCATTTTAATAACGCCTTTGAGACAGTCTGCAGGCTACACGGAAAGGGGGTCGACAGATAGGAGGTCTTTCCCGGACTTGAAGTTTTCGAAAAAATCGATCTTACATGTGTACAGACTTGAGGAATAATATCTTCTAGAATTGTTGGTTTTACGCTAACAGCCACTGGTATTCGAAATGCGGCTTACTATATATTTCGAAATCTGTTTACTTCGTGTCATGACATTACTGCAAAGTCCACCAGGTGGCTGATAAATCACCGAAAATACACGGTTTACTAGGCCAGATCTGAGCCTCCATTGCATTGGACAATGCGCTCAGTATGACCGTTGTTCTATTGCTAGTTCATTTTCAGTTGATACTCAGAATAACCGGTTATGCAGCAGCCATAGCCAGACCCGAGTTATTGGTTTAAACAATGGCAATTTAAGGCGCCGCTTCAAACTGCCCAATGGAATGCATTGATGTAGTGCAATTTCCTGCTCTAAATCTGCAAAGTTAATAATCGAGTGCATGGTTTTACATTTCAATATCAGACTCTGGAATGATAAACCTGCTTACAAAAATGTCGCGATAATAACCGAATCTCGATTACCAGATGTTATGCAAACAAATGCAACCTGTGCAGAATCCTCCCTTTAATTATTGGCGACCGCCTGAATCTTGTTTTTCAATGGGTCATGTTACGTGCCGCCCAGTCTTCTATGATTTGAAAGATTTTAAAATAGGGATGAAACTTGAACGTTATGGCAAATCATTCTAGCAGCAATTGCTGAGCATTTTGTTGTATGTACAATCCGGACTCCAGAGTCAAAAGCTACTTCTACAAAAATACGGCTCGATTGGATTTAGGATAACTATTGGGGTCTTTCTTTGTCGCTAACAGTCTATGTTGCAGATTACTCAAACGAAGAACTATACTTTAGAAATACGAGCATTCTGAAACTGGAAATCGGATTGACAAACTTCAAATTACAGCAATCTGACTCGTGTCGTATTATCGAATGAGATATCGAAATCAAATTTCTATCAGTTGTATATTGTTTATACCACTTTGTTGTAAATGCAAGGCTAATTTTGATGCCCAGTTAGTTCGGGAAGCTCGTCATGCTCAAGGTCACCATCTTGTGAAGCTGCACAATGATAGAGCTCATGAAGACAGGCGAGCACAGCGGCCGCCCTTTCGCTTTCTGTTGTTATTCTGACATCTTCGTCTACCTCGAGCACTTTAAACAGATCGACATCCGGCAATTTTTTAATGAAATCTTGAGCATCACTGAGTGACTCCACTAGTGGTGGAGACGAAATCTCTCCAGAAAACTTGTGATCGGGATTGATTACAGATTCGGAAATGTATTCTTGCAGATAGCCCAATAATATGCTTCTATCGTCCTGATCGACGACTCTAGCACCGTAATTAATATTAGCTAAGATCTCGCGGAGATGATTAAACTGTATCGTTTCATTATCGTTCAGAGATGATCGAATTTGCGACAAAGAAATCTCGAAATCACTATGCATCCACTGATATTTTTCCTTCCAGGCATTTCTGTATCTAGATCGGGTCTCCAAAACTGCATGGAAGTATGCCAAAGCGAACGCCACTTTCTGAAGAACGATAGGTTGTGAGCATTCTTGCAGCGAATTTGATGGAAGATTTTCATAGATTGCTAAAAGGTTGCTTTGAATGTCACGAGGTTTCTCCAAAGCCACTTTTACACAGCTATGAAGCAGCTCTACAGGGAAATCGTCCACCGAGCTTGCAGATAAGAACAGTCTGAACCCAGATTTGCCATTTTCGTCATCCTTGCACGATTCAATAGTCGCTGTCAAGATGGGAACTAATTCTCGAGCCAAATGACAATTTTGTATCAGCACCCAATCACAAGAAGTTTTCGCTTTCGAAATTGTTTCTTGAATAAACGATTGCTGTCCTGCACCGAGTGATATTGATATAACCTTGGTTGTGATATTGATTTGTCGTGCGGTCCGGGTCAGTATGACAGATGGATCAGCACCTGTATCCAGCAGGAACAGGATTACAGAATTGCAATTACGAATAAACTCGTGGAGGTTATCAGATGTGCCACCAATTAATTCGTCTCCTAGGATGGTTCGGACAAAGTGCTGCATTTCAAAGAAAACCCGAGGTTTCCTGACAGTCTTGACAACAATCATTTTCTGGAATGGTGTCAGCCTCGTATGCCAGTTGGCAGGAATTGGAGCAAATGAAGCGTCCTGATCAGACATGAACGCCGCCCAATCCGAGTTAGTAATGAGGTCCTCTCCAAGACCAGAAAACGCCGATATTGCAGATAAATTGACCAATTCAGTCCAGGTTTCTTGATTCATCCATCCTTTGGCTCTTTCAGGGATGCCAGCTGGTAGGTGAGAGCCTTTTGCTGTTGGAGCCCCCTTGAGGAATATGCTGATTTCAGACTCAAATCCAGCTGCATTGTGGGAGTATTCTAAAGAAAGCAGAACTGCGAAAATTAATCGATGTTCTTCAAACAAAGATCTGGTAACAGCAGAAAAAAGAAACTTTGTCATCGTCTTCGTTAGAGAATCGATTCGATTTAAGTCTTGAAGTTCTTTTGTCAGTTGAAGGCAATTCTCAAAATCGGCAACAAATTCGATTAAGGAGAATTTGTACATGGGGCATACCTATCAAATTTAAGGCCTCAACAGGTGGATGGATATATTTGAAACATACCAACGACATATTATTCGCCGCAAAGTATATAGATGTTCCACGTTGGGCAATTGAGCGATACTGATTTCGTGTGGTTCTAATCTCAGTCAGAGTAGCTTCGGTCTCAAGCAAAGCTGTCTGTATAACAGCGAATGTGGCAGCACTCGAACCGAGTTCCTCGACCAGGCTGATATCGTCCAGTATTGAGCCTCGACATGAAGAAAGCATTTTTAGAATCTTGTCTTCTAGGTCGATCATTTGCTGTCAAACGCTGAATGATAGGATTTCCAGTTCCAGTACACTTACTGTATTACTATCCGATACTTGCAACAGCATCGCTTTATACTTATCTTCAGTATCGTTGCGTTCATTGTTGATTACAATACTGAGCAATTTCTCATCCAAGATTGGTCGGGTTACAGTGAAATCCAAGGCCGTAAATAACACAAATAAATCGGGGGAATAATGAGGCTTCGGCAACCTTGTCGTCATATACAGTTTGAAATTTGCAGAATACGAGACTGAATGGTCGTTCATACGTAAATACCAACGCCCATCTTCCGTGTAAAACTGATTAGCATACTTAGCAGATTCCATTATTAGTAGCGCGCTCAAACCTGCTTAAGCAATACAGGATATAATCGGAAATCAAGGGATTCGCCAACATCTTCAAGCAGGACAGGATCTCCAGCAACGATGGATTCTTCAATCACCGTGTTGAAGTTAGGATCTGAAGCTTTGCAAACCTTCAGATTATGTCCACCCTCGAGCGACTTAATCCATCTCTTTCCCTGTTCTTGTGGGTCGATAAGTAACGGCCAACGACGACCACGATAAAGGATTAAAGCATTCTCAATGGAGTCTAGAACTGAGTTAAGCCCAATCAAATAGATAGTTTTGTAACACATACAAGCATCCGGAGAGAGGCCATGTGAACACCATTCTTTGATTGTAAGAGCGTCTCCAAAAAGCTCAAGTAAAGGATGGCGTTGTGAGGTACTTAACGAAACATTGGTGCAAAATGCGGTCCAATCCTTAAGCAATCCATCTCTGACAACCTGAGGAAAAGGACCAAGATAGGCGATTTGTGCCGCCGCCAGAAGAACGTCACCAGGAAGAGTTTTTGCCCGAGATTCCAGCTCGCTCAATTTCGTATTCCAGCGACTTCCCTCGTTGGAAAAATGCTGCATAAGTTTTTCCGCACGTTCTAAGCGTTGAGATAAGACATCTCCTTGCACTCTTAACGCCGTTTGAGCTGATAAACTTTGTTTGTGCTGATTGTTGAGAGATTCAATGCGGCTCTGAACTTCAAACAGCATGTCCTTCTTGGCATTTAGAATCTCTTGCGATTTACTAAGATTCTCTTTAGCCTGCTCCAGAGCACGACGTTTGGGCTCAACATGTTCGTAGATAATGGCATACTTGTAAATGGAGCACACCCACTGACAGAGAGATGTGATGGCGCTTGAGACCATACTGGTTTTCTCGGGGTCAAAATCAGGGTTTTCTATGTAGATTTGTAGTTTCTTCAGCGTTTTGTTAGAAATCGAGGTTTTGTCAAATCCTTTTAATATGTCAAGAATCTGCATGTCGCCTAATAAGCGCTTTGAGGCAGCCCAAGTTTGTGGTTCACCCAAAAGCAAACAAACAGCAGACATCACCAATTCAACAAGTTTTGGCGGGTTAGAAAATGTTTTAAGAACAGCCAGATCGTCTTTGTTAATGGTGTTCAATGATGCCATTGCGGCCTCTAAAGCCGGCAGTGCTTCTTGCAGATCTTGTTCGCACTCGTTTTTGATAACTTCTACTCGTCTAGTCAGCTCTCCGAATTCGGTTGCCTCCTTTTCGCATATTTCCGATTTTTGATTGGCCTCTGCTTGCTCGCGTTCCAGAACGGTCAACAGCCCATTTGAGCGTTCAACTGCTGTTTGTAATTCTGTTTGCAACAGCTGGGAGCTATCCCGTAAGCGAATTACCAAATCGTTTGACTCCCTCAGTTTTGATAGACCAGCCATGTACTTCTCAATGCCTTGTGAGTTCTTATCCCGTTGCTCTTGCAGCATTAATAAGTAAAGTTTTACCAGCTCTAGATAGGCGGTTGCCGTATGGTATACATTGACATCATGCGAAGTTAGATAGAGCTTACAAGCGTTAATGACAGTCTGGTGTACGTGAACACATGTCTGGCATATGGGGTCTTCAAGCTCAACAATATCCAATCGACCGACTTTGGTACGAACGAACTTTTGGGCAACAGTATATAATTGCTGAACTGACCATGCTTGGTATGAATCGACCGTAAATCGTCCCAGATAAGGGAACGCTCGACAGCGCCGATTAAACAGAGGGGAGTCTGGGTTTAATGTCGCAACAATATGAACGTTGGACTTGACGCACTTGTGGAAATGAGCAATAGTTTCGTCCCGGTTATTCAGAGAGACACCAGTAGAATCAGCGGCGACTTTCACACGGATCAAAACTTGTTCGAACTCTTCGTTGCTGAATAAATGGTCTAGATCACCGCTGCTCACAAAATATTTTAGATCGATTAGGAGAGTATCGTTGCTGATGTTTGAGTCAGGAACACACCAAACTACTGGTTGGTTATCGGCTCCTGCAATAGTGATGAGCTTTTGGAGATCTGCATGAAGATTCTTCATCGAGCTTAAGGATGCTCGGCTGGCAACAATGCAAGGCATATTGCAAATATGCGAAGCCAGCCGAGTTAGGCTTTGACGCCCGGTTGCACCAGGCCCGATAAGAGCAGAATGTGAGCCGGGAATACGAAGAAGCCTGCAAAGACGACATAAATGCAGTACGGCGTCTTCAAAAAGAACCAAATTCAACTGGTTGTTAGGGTTGGTCTGATTGAACCCGTCCAAAAAACTGGTCAACGTTGTTAGCAGCTTGATCTTTTCAGTTACCGGAGCGTATATCGATTCGTTCCCATTAACAGCAATGCTATACGTTAAGGAGAGATCAGGAGAAATTCCTGGAATGGCTGCACGTACCACTTCGTTAACTGTCGAATCGATAGCGTCGGTGTCAATGGGATTGCTGAATCGATCCCGGATAACTCTCATGAATTCATGAGCCCAAAAGTTGACAAAGCTGGCCTTGTCGGCAAATTTATGGGAAACGCCAGCAAGCAGCATTCCCTTGCAAATTTTCTTATAATCGTGGAAACTGAATAAATACTCCGGATAGAAGTTGATAGACTTGCGAAGCTGGCGCTGCAAACGCTGGGCGATCGCTAGTTGGGCAGTTATGAGCAACTTCGCGCATTCGTCGAGCTCGGGATTTGATGCCCGAACGAATGTTGATATGATTGCTCCAAATATCGCTCTCGTGCAAGCGTCAGTAGGTTCAGCCCACCATAATAGCTGGAAATGACGAACCAGTCTAGGTGATAAGACCGGCCGGTTGCAAACACCTGCAATTGTTGGAGACATTGCACATATGAAGACTTCATCCACGAGGCGTTTGAAGGTAAGCTTATGAGGATCGTGAAATCCTTTAGAATCCAAGCATTGACGAATAAATTCCACAGCAGCAGGACCAGTCTCTGGATTTAGCAACGGTAGATTAACATCATCAACAAAAAAAGCGAGTTTCTTTCCGGCTGGTGGGCCTAAGATGGCTCTACGTTTGGCATCCACCCTACGCTCTATTTGCTCATGAATGTTGTTCACATTCGAAAGCGCAGACATTAAAAGGGGGATGGTTTGCAGACGTTGGCTGGCATTTTGAAGGAAAGATTGTATCACTACGCTCTTCCCAACTCCTGGTTTGCTGCCAAATAAGGAATGTGAGCCGACAGAAGTAAATGCTTCAAGTAAGAAGCGGTATCGAACAGTATCCGTTGTAGGGACTACAAGCAAATCAATTGAATGAGATGGATCGAATTCAAAAGTCTCGAGTTTTTGAGACCAAGCAAGATAAGCTGCTCTTTCGCTTGAAACGAAATAGTCATAAACAGAGCCTTGTTCGGGTGGCAAAGGGATTCCAGATGATCGCCCTTTAGCAAATTTACCACGAATAAATGTAGAGAATGCAGTCTGAGAACGATCATCCAGATTGGCTCCTAATGACCAAACGATTGCGAATAAGAAGTACATTGCCGTAACTCGATTCACGCCATCCTCGCCATGTAATGATGGATCTGCTCCACGCTCTGGGACCAGAAGAATGTCGAGCAGATTTAAGCATGAGCTTACTAAGTTCAGATCCGTCGATTTAGTGTTCTCTGTGCAGTTGGTTCGGATAAATTCCAGAATCGGAGGAATATGGTCTTGCAGCAACGATAGCAGTTTCGTCGCTCTGTTCCCTACTCGAGAGCGATAATTCGCCGACCACTTGTCAACCAGCATGGAGCACGTTATAACTTTATCATTGAAGAAGACAACTGCGGATCTCGAAAGGAAAGAGGGTGATGCATCCTTTAGATCATCTGTCTCAAATACGAGCTTATAACAAGAAGATATTCTTAGCCTCTCACCGTTCGATAAGCACCTGCATAACAAGCAATCAGTTAAAGCACCAATCCAATGTTGATCTTACAAAAATTGATTGTCATCCAAGACATTCCTCAACGGGTGTGTCCAGACGGTGTTAAGTGGACCATCAAAAGTAATCCAGGATTGGACATTAGGTGGAGGGGGATCTCGGATGAGCCTCGAGAACACACCGTCGAACCATTGCTTATTATTGAAACTGCCATAAAGTTGACTAGTGGTAAGAGCAATCGGATGGATGACGTTCCGAATAACGGATTTCCAGTGATTGTCTTTTGGTTCTTGCTGAAAATAAGAGGTAAGCGCATTTGCAAGGATTCCAGTTGCCCATGTTTTTCCGCTGCCTGGAGCGCCCAAAAGAACAACAGCCTGATTGAACTTTATGGATTCGTGCAATCGCAGTATCTGGTTGACGAGTACGGGAGACGCGGAGAACGACTGTGCCGTGATTGCTGCAGCAATTGCGTTTGTTAAAGTAGTCGACGTGACTATTGCGGTGGAGTTATTTGTTGTGGAAGCCGATGGGAAGTGCATTGCAATGCATGAATCGAGTACGGCAATATCATCTCCAAGAAGCTTGCCACTGAAAAACTTTCGAATGGCTCTTATGATACAGTGCTCTTCCGATATATTAAGATCAGAGCGATGGTAAGTGCCGGCAATGAAAGAAATAGATTTAACAGAATTCGCCGAAATGGGATTAGTTCTGTCTTTGGGAAGGCTTTTGCCAAATTCAGTTAATAAAGCAAACATGGTTGGTGATAGCTGTTCCACGTTAGTGAACCCTTCGGAAAACAGTCTTAGTTTCAGCACGAAGCTCATATCTATTGACATCATCGCAATTGGTCGGAACAAAAGCTTCAGATTCTCAGGAATCACAGACTGATCCCCGGAATCCATAGTTAAGAACAGGCCAATGTTTGAGTTCAATGAAATAACACGACCCTCAAACAGAAATTCTGGACGACCAACCATTAAAGCTTGACGAATGGTTAGCATTTGCTGAGCAACCGCCGACAGAACTTCGGATCTAATGCAAGCGATCGTATCAAAGCACGCCCAGACACCAGCCTGCGCTAATCCAGCCAATATTTGGCTGAAAATCGGTAAGTCGAACGACTTGTCACTGCTCACAACTAGACAGGACATGCCCAGATATCTTGCCAGATCCTTAATCGACTCCGTTTTACCAGATGTCGTTGCCGACATCACCGCACCACCATATCGCCAGAAAGTCGCTGTCGCCAGAGCCCGCTGGCATCGAATTGTGGCCTCTGTGGGTACCAGGGTGTGATACGCCCCTAGATACTCATACCCATACCTGTTGCAGATTCAGGAAATGAAATAAGCAGCAGCATATGAGTACCTGAATGAGCATTGATCAATATAAACGTTACAATGGCCATCTGCCGAATCCCATTGATAACGTAGCCGACAGGGCCATGTCATGGTCAGGAGGTCGCGCGAAAGTCCCAAAAGATCACGCTGAGCAACATTGGCAATGATGAGTGCTGATAGGGTAAGGCGCTGCGTCATTGTCCTCTGCCCGTTACGAACCAGTTCGGCGTAACGTTCGATTTGGGCGTTGGTCTGTGAGAGCAACGACCCGATGGAGTCCCGGCCGCCGTTCAGTGCCGCCTGAATCAAACCGGTGGCCACGATTTTTTCAACGGTGGTAGCGATCTGAGTCAATTGTTTTAATGCCCTATACAGATACTAAGACCAGCTAACAGAGAAAGAATCAGGGCGATTACCCTGTATCCCATCCGATAGAATTTTTCGGGAAAACATCAAGCCCTCGGCGAATATGATCGCGAATAGTTCGTTTCATTCCTTTTTCGATCAACAGGAGCCAATCTTCAAGATTTCCGCTTATGGAAACGGGCTGTTCGAGATTGATGTAGTCCCCTTCCAGAGTCGTGACGCCAATTGCTTGCAGAGCGTCATTTGCATGGACAAAACGAATGTCTCGAATGGTATCAAATATCGCAGTAAGATGAGGCTGAATATCACCAGGTTGGCGCGTCTCGGAAATAACTTTTAATAACTGATTATCTGACAGGAAATACAGCCGAGGAAATTTCGACCGCTTGGTTTCTAGATATCTGCAAGGAGTAGTAAGCCCACGATAGCCACACAAATAAGAAGCCGTACTGAGTTAAACATTTCTTGAGCGATTCTAAGTCACGATTGGCAGCGGAAAGAATGTTGAAAATCCCAGGAGTAGAAATGACACCAAGAGCGTTGGGTTTGCGATGCAACCGACGCATAAAATCACGCCAGATGCGATCGACATCGGCGAATCGTTTGGTTTCGGTTGGCAGCTGCTTGCCAATATCTGGGGCGCCAAATATTGACTCGAGATATGACCAGGTTTTCTGAACCAATTTCCAAACTTCTATAACGTCATTCAGAAGACTTAGACGTTTGATCCATTCGTCAACATCCGTGTAAAATGACGAGATGAACCTGATTGTCCGATTTTAGCATTCAAAATCAGAAGAACGGCAATTTACCGGGAGGAAAGCATCGTTTGTAGAGTCATCTGACTATCCTCAAGATGGTTGAGAACAGACTCAATATCGCCCAGAACAAAAACATCGCTTGAGTCTCGATAGGTGATCAGAGGGAAGTCCAAATTATCCCATAAGCTCTTAACATTCGATAAAGCCGACTGTAAAGAAAACTCACCTACAGCCTGCCAAAAGGTTCATATACGTCATGCAAGCAACGGCGAAGTCACCCATATCTAACTGACCTGGGCAACAGTATCGGCAATTAGCTCGGTATGAGGCAACAGATTGATAGTTCGAATTTGATGCAAATCGAGGTTTTCAATGGGTTCGTATGGCTGACCGATAAAAGCGAACATAGTTTCCCAGTGTTTTGACCTCAACGATCGATTTGCCAAATTCAGAAGCATAGGCATGGTCGATTTCCAATCATCCACCAGATCGCGAATCATGGTCGTCAGAGATGACGATTCTCGTCTAACTAAACGGTTAATCTCCTTCGAATAAGCCGATACAAGAGAATTCATTTGCTCGATATCTATGCTTAAAAACGAACCTGAAAAACGTTACAGAGAAAAGGGTTTGGCATAGTCGTAGCCTTACTGGATTCCCATTCCGCTGTTTTGACGATCCAGTCCTGGTACAGGGTCCAGAAATCCTTCCTCAAGGTGAACTTGTCCCGGACCTCCTGAAGCTGAGTGAAAGGATACGGGTCTATATCAAAGGTCGTCTGATATTTGTTAAGGGTCGAAGCGCTTTCTTGGATGGTCTGGAGCGCATTGCCAATATTCGTTAATTCGGTCAAGACAATTTCGGGCATCGCGTGGACATCAACAAACATTCCTGAAATGTTCGATCTCAGAACAACAATCTTATAAATGATTGATAGCACTATACCCTGGGACAGCGCTTGGTCAAGAGCATGTAAATCGAGATTTAATCGCGATATATTCTGGTCGACTTGCTCTCTCATATCAGGTAGACGAGTTCTCGACTTCTCCCACTCGATCGTCATTTTTTCAGCCAGCAACTTCTTAGCGCTGCGCAACTCATCTAGCAACACAGCGTCTTGCGATGGAAGGACGAGTTTATGAGTAGAGCTAGTTAGGAGATCGTGCATCAATTCGACTTGATCGCTCAGATGTGTAAGCGATGGCATTTCAGATCGGAACTTCTTCTGACTGGAGATATGATTGGCGAAGTCGCTTAATGTATCTGGATTGCGATCAAGGGCGCCAATGCATTGTGTGTATTGACGCAACGCTTCCTACGAGTTTAATGATCAGTGAGAGCAATTGCCAGTTAAGTCAAACCGACCTCGCATCTCGTATGGAAAGATTCTAAAAGCAGCTCCTCCATTTCGATAATAGACTGGTCCAGAATAGGTAATAGCCTGTTCTTCAATTTTCTGCTTTCAATGTGAAAAATGCCAACGGCGAAACCGGGCCTCATGTTTCGGTCGACATCGCTATGCCAAGCCGCTTGTCGCGCCATCAGCTTCTGGATCTCCTCCACAGAAGGATTCCTGGCTCGAAACTGCTTAATGTTCCAAGTCCCGCCGAACTCGTGGACTTCTCTCCATTGCTCGAATACCTGAGCGATGCTGACCGTTTGCAGGAAGTCATGTCGCACTCGTTCGGCGATAGCGGCGCATGTGCTGACAAACTGGCTCGAGCCACGAATAATCTGGGCTACGTTGGGTTCGTTCGGCGACGCCAGGCCAGATTTTACGATGTTCTTGAAGTTGTTTAGCAGCGATATCCTAGGAACGGCTTCAACTGTAGCAATCATTCCGTCTACCATTTTCTGAATGATGCTGCTGATATCGCTATCGCTAATGCCATATAAAAGTCCTTCAGGTCCATATGCGATGGTGGTTTGAAACAGACCGGCCTTCCTTGGTGTCTGCAAAACCTCTAAGAATTCCGAATTCGTGGACAGTGTCAAGGCAACGAGATTCTCAACGGCCATATAGTCGACAAGCCGGATGAAGTCGCATAGCATATCGGCTTCTCTGTTGGCGAACCGCATCTGACGAAACCGTTGAGCACGTTCCTCTTTAATCTTGACCAGAGACAGAGTTTTCTGCTGGTGCGGAAACATTGTTGCCATAATGGTTTTCGAGTCTCCATTCACGAATCCTTCACTGGAAACGCGAGCCCTTTCTTTCAGTTCGGTACAAACCGCATCAACAGTTGACTGAAGACGGTCCAGTATTTCGTCGAATTTTTTCCCTGCCCGTAGGCGCTGTTCGGTTTGGTCTTTAACAAATTCTTTGGCGAGGTACGTCTGAGATTTGACATTGAGCAGCCGTATTGCCTGCATCTCATACATTAGCTTGTTGATTTCAATTAACTGCAGATGGAAAGACGGTTTTCCCAGAAACAAATTGGCAGCGAGCGCCTTTCGCCTTTTGTAATAAATGCTATAGCGAACGTTGCTGCACCAAAGCCTAAACGTCTTTGCTGGGAGGTAGTGCTTGAAAAACCGAATTGAGCGCAGAACGTTGAAGTTTGTAGATTCCCGAATCCAATCGACAAGGGGCATAAAAGTGGTAGGCTGGCCTGGGCAGATATGGACAATACCTGTAGCTGATACAGTGAAATACTCGGGATCGGTTTTCTTCTTCGGCACCACGACCAGATCGTATGGTCGGAAAGCATCTCCTTGCTCTGAAACGCGATTGCAATACACGAATTTAATGGACGATGAGCTGCCATGCAAGGCGAAAAAAGCCACAGCTTCAGCCCCAGTTCGCAAGCGAGCGGCCGAGGGCTGTATCGTGCTAATAATGGCATCTTCACGTTCTTGCTCTCCGCTCAGAAATATCTGGCGCAAAATTGGGAGATGCAGAGGCATGTGCTGCCGGTTGGAGCGCCATCCCTCTTCAGGCGGTTCCGGGTCTGGCGCCGGCGACGATAAAGCCAGGCGAGGAATACGCCGAGGGACTTTACGTGCCGGAGCCGGCAGCGGCGTCACATCAGGAATGTCGAATGGCCGACGCTCCTAAACAATGGCATTAGACAATGAGATCACGACTACAAGCCACAGTTACCGAATCGGAATTTTGCTTTGGCCTTTTCGACCCCATCGCCCCTGGGGTGGCATTCAGAGGCATTTCAACGGCCTAGATGGGCCAATGTCGGTCCTTCCTGGCTCTTGTTCTTGTCTGTACTGTGACTGATTGTGGTGATATTCATTTCATGCCGAAAAATGGACATGACGACAGCAGCAGCTATTCTTACCACAATTGGCGAAATCTTATTGAAATCGAGGTTTTGGGGCGTCTATTTATAGTCACAGAACGATGTTGTTGATTTCCATTCATTACTGCAAACAGGAGTGATAACTTTTGAGCCGTTTTATCGACACAAATGAAGCTTGTTTGGCAAAGGCATGAAACTCAAGCTTGCAGCTTCAGTTCTTTGCACATTTTTGAGAAGGATGTCGAAAAATACATGGGATGTTGCTTGGTTAATCGTTATCCAGTTATCCTGGCGTTCAATTTGTAGAAGTACAAAAATTCATGTTTCAAAAGAGCGCCTGCAAGGTCTTAGGTAGCCTCATGTTTTGTGTACAATCCCTCTGATATCCGATACTAAGACCAATCAATCGGTTATCAATGGAAATTGGATATCGTCAAATAATGCAGGCGCTAGGTCTTAGACTTGTGTGATCTACCGATCTTTCTCAAGAGAACTATTCAAGAAGTCTGTATTTTTTAATATTCCTTTAGAACAGAGCACCAGGAGCCAGGATGCTCATTACCAATCATTCAGAATATGTCCAGGATCAATCATTAACGGGTAGATTCGTCTATAAACGATTTCGTACACTAACCTCCCCCAATTTAAGTTTTTGACAGAAGGGAGATTTCTGTGATAAATACGATGACGATATACTCCAGGCCTTTTGATTTTGTTGTAATCTATCACTGTAATAGTTACCAATTAACGAAAATAAGTTGGAAATTTACCAAAGATAAAAGTTATTAATAAATACAGTTTAGGACTTTAGGCTGGCAAAAATTCTGATAAAACTTAATATGAACCGCTTGATTCGCGGTTTTAGCGAAAACCGACATTTGTTTTAGAAAGATGTTGTACTGAAAGTTGCTTTCGAACGAGCGGGAGGTCTTCACGATAGTTTCTATGTGTGACCTCTATCCAAATCGTTTTGACACACACAGCGGCTTCATGAGAAACGAATGTCCACTTTGAAAAAACCGGTTGGATGATTTGTTATTCGAATCAACTGTATTAGGCTTGTAACGATAGACATAGATTGATGTGGTGGCATGCGATCTGTAAGGCGAAGTCCATCAGAAAACAGGCGCTGAGTGATTGCAGGATGGTCATAAAGTCAAGTGCATCGGCTTCCCTTTGGTATTTTCGCCCTTGTTAGTTTCATTATGAGCAGTCCATTCCATAGGCAGCTTGATCGAAGGCTCGATATCTTCAAGAATTGCTTTTTTAATAGCTCTGCCCAGAGCTAGAATTTTTTCCCTGTTATCCGAACTTGAAAAAATCAGACAGCCGGACCATGATGGATAGTTATCATATACCTTCTATTCCAAATAGCGATTCGATCAGTAGCCCGACGACGAGAAACAACAGCACCGCAGATCTGAATTTTAAGACGCTGCAATCAACAATACCCAGCATTACATACCTCATTTCCGCTGGGGTCTATTGTCTCTCCGATTATTCCAAAGACGAGGTTCTCCCACACCTTATCGAGTTGCGATCGGTCATGCTTGACATAAACAATCTACAAGCTTTTACAAATGCTATGTGATAATGAAAATCAGGGACATTACCCTATAAGAGCATCCATTAGTCAGAAGATGAAGCTATTCAGAAAATAAGCCTCGTTTTACCATTTTCCGCCATTTTCGTTATTAGGGTCCTCCCACATTGGCTGGATGCCTTTCTTAAACAGATGATAATTGCTTTTATAATCAAGGCAGCTTGGCAAAATGCAATGCCTGTGATATCTGAAAGCAAACGACGTTAGTTCCGATAAAAGCAAAGACTTTCTAGAGAGAACGAGACGCTGCAAACGCAAAACATTTTGTTAAGCGTGCAAACAGAAGTGCCTGACCTCCAGAACATTTCAATAGTGTCGAATGAGCCGACTCTTTGCAAATGCGATTTCCAATCATCGGCGTTACCGGCAGGAGCGCCAGCCGGAGTCTGATAGAACCATAACGTCCATGGCGACTGTAATGGATGTAAGCCAGCGCCTGGGTCGAGATCGGCTGATGCCAGGATGGGCTCGTCCCCGGCCATTGGCGAGAATAACACGAATAACACGGTATAACAACCGCGGATGGAGGGACAGAATATTTAACAAGACAGGTGAATGGAAAGTTGTTAAGGCACCACTTGACCCCAGATTAAGCAGTATTTAATCAAACTGTTAATAATAAGATGAAAGTCAAAGCTCAATACTTCAGCCAATAAACGAATAAAGTGTTACCACTACAAAGATCGGAACACTCTGATTACAGAACAATCAATGGATATTTGCCAGGAGTTTTATCTACCAATTTGGTTTATTATCGCGTCGTTAATACTGGCAAACGCTTCCACGATCCTGTTGATTTCGTGAACGCGTTCATTATTTACTTCAGAATCAGTCGCAGGTGCTAGTGATACGTATCCTAACAGAGAACGACTAAACCGTAGCGAATCAGAAGTTAATGTGCCAATAGCCGCTATCGATCGATTCTTAACAGCGTCCATTAACTCTGATTGATTGATGATGTTTGGTTCTAGCCAGGCAAGTGCTGCCTCCGGTATGTCAGATGATATAGCCTTTGCTTGGGTACTCATTAACCTATGCTGATAAGTTGGTAAAAAAAACACCAGGTAAAAACCAACGTACTTGCTTCGAGAACTCGATGCTTTTCGTAGAGATACGGCGACCTCTACCAGAAGCAGATGGAGTCTTTGAGTGAGCTCAGCAGCTAAAGCGGGAATATAAACCTGCCGAGACTCCAGGTACGAAATCACTTTCGGATGCGCTGGAGATTTGGTCATCAATCGGAATATTAAAGTCCTCATGACAGATTCGTAAACGTTGAGATCACTGGCAAGCTGCAGCAATTCCGAAGAGTCACTGGAATCAGAATAGGCTTTGAGAATAAAGTCCCTCCTGGCAATCTGAAAGGTTTTACTGTTTCGAATTTGGAAGTGGAATAACAAGACTCACTTTAGCAGCTTGACTTGTGATTGAAAGATTGATAGGTTTGGACAGAGCAGATCCTGGAAACAGTAACCCTAATTCTGAAATAAACGAAGGTGAAGCCAGGCGGGCGCATCGGAATAGAATGCAGAATGTTCGAACTTCTTGCAGAGTGACATTACATACCGAGTCCTGGAATTAATTGAACGGACAATAAAAGGAGCACAAAATAACCTCTTGACCTTATCAGATATCAATTGAAGAAGCATATCTCCTAGAGCGAGTGCATCGTCCCAGTTATACAGGAGATTAGTAGGCTTCGCCACCTCAGATGATGTGAAGCATAAAGAAAACAATTGTTCAACGACAGTCCTCCAAATGCTGCAACAAATCGATAGACTGTAAGAATTCTCAGGGATAGTAAGGGATAAAAATCGAATGCAGCCAGCGAGGTCGTTGCGTTGAGTGAATAACGCCTTAGCGCATTGCAAAAAGACACTCTAATTTAACGTTCAGAAAAAGGGATCTTCAAGCTGATTTTCTGATCGCATACCGATTCGTCAATGTGTCCTGGAAATTCAGCAATACATTGTGATACGACAGAGCTCCAGTCTGAATCAGAGAAGTGCTCCGGTGCGACATTAATACGGGCTGCCAAAACGAAACCCAAATACGAGTTCAGACAGCCAATGGAGGTCTCATTAACATCTGCAAACTTGACAGCAACTGGGAATACAGAAGACGCTCTCAGAATACATTGCACTTTAGCGATATCGGATAGCTGAGAAGCAATTGGAGCAAAACGAGATCCCATCGTCTCGTTGGATTTCAGACTCTCCGAAAGCTTTAAGGCGCGTTCGATGTCGGAAGACTCTGCGATCGACTGGAAACATGATTGCTCAGTAGCGAATAGGTTCGTAGCGCTGACGGAAGGAGCATTCCAGTACCACATCAAAAAACATTCCTGAACAATATCAGTGAAATTAATAGCGAGATTATCGAAAATTCATACAGAAAGGCGAGATTCCTGTATCTTTGTGGATTTTACGAACGTGGTGACTGCTTCGAACAGCCCCAAGTTTAATGGATCAAACACAGCTCGCGCCAACTCCATCTCACATGGTAGATCGCGGACAACGAAGAGGAATATGTTCACGAACGGCAGCATCGAGTTAAAGTCTGAGTCTAGCAGTACAGCGCCGAATTTGATATAGGCATTCAACAGAGAGTAGGCGAGACCTAATCCATCAACAGACATCTTATCCTGACCAAGCAGCAAGGACAAAGCAGCCGAAACGCATTCATACCGCTTCAGCTCATTTCTTGTCGAAAGCGGTTGGCAAAGCGTGGCATGTATAATAGAATCAATTGTAGCACTTTTGTCAACACGGAATATTCGCTCAAAAGCGGCAGCAATCTGTTCCTGGCTTTCGCTGCTTTGTACGGCTGCTTTCGCCTGACGCCACAATGTATCAAAGTTGACGTCAAGAGACACACGATGGAGTGCGACGTTGTCGGATGCAAGCAGAAGAGGTCCATCCATATGACGGTGGCGTAAGCAATGCCCTTTTCCGATCTTTTTGGCGGTAACCCGTTTTCCAAACGGGAGCTCCCAAAGCTCAAGAATCTCGAGGTTGGACAAATATATAAGTAGCATCAAAGGGGCAGTCTTATCTTCATCTATACGATATCAAGGATAAGCCTGAAACTAACCGAACCGAACCTTTTAAGAAAGCAACCTGTGCATCTCGATATCCTTTCCAAATTCGAATAAACAAAAATTGCCTCAGGTCAAGCAACAGAATACGGCCAAGATTGTCGACACAAGCAGCCCATTGCTGCGAACCATCAGTCAATATTGACTGAATTATGCGATTCGGAACGTCTCCGATTGTCGCGAGAGGATTGATCGTATAAGTGGAGGCGCGTTCTACGAGGCTCTTCGTAGGTTGTGGTATCAAGTTACCACTATCGGTATTCTCTAACAAGGGTAGCTTAACAAAAATATGATAAAAGTTAACATGTATTGCCAAGATTGACTGACCGCTAGGAGAGTCATCTGTGTTGTCGATCAGAATTTTCTTTCCGAATGCGAAGAAACTCGAAGCGATTTTACGAGCGGCATCAACACCTTGCCTCACAGTAGCTGCAATGATTTCGTTTGCCGGTCGCTGACGATTGCATTCTGCGAGCGCGATCATGTTAAACGAGGGCGAACCGACGGTGATGAACTGGAATTTATGTGAATCGGCATTCAGCAGACGCCCGATGCCAAAAGGAGTATCTGTAAAATTTTCAATATAGAAAGACGATCCTTAGGGGATCAGCGATACCACAAAAGACGACATCCATTACGCTGCTCTGCCCGGCAACTGAGAATTTATGAAATTGCAGATAGCGCAGAGGGTCATCTTCAGGTTCATCTTCGCTAAGATCGTAGTCGACATGCCGATTACAAATCTCGGTGAAGGACGGGCCGTCCAAGAAAACCAGACGATCTTGATACCGCACAACGATGTCAGGGCTAATGTTGTTTGCTTAAACGAATGGCTAGATTTGCAGCTGCCCTTACCGGTCGAGATTTGGCTGTTGAGAGCGGCAGCGGAAATCCAGCACCCGATCTCGATGCAGCACATGGCAGAACAGCAACGTGCGATCCTGAACGACATTTGTAACCAGGTGGGAAGGCAACTATGGGGATTACGCTGTCTAGAACAGCAACGATCCCGTTGTCAAACCCCAGCACGACACGCCATGAATGGGCATAGTCAAGAGCGACCAGAGCCGACACCGAATCCCTGGAAATGTTATTGATACATTATAAATCCCATCAATGTGAGGCATTACCCGGCCGTAAGGACTGGTACGAGAGCGCCTAGATCAGGCCAGGTCGCATCGTGGTTACTAAAGGTGAGGGCTAATGACAACGGCCCCGTGGCAGCAATTGTGATGCTGCCGGAGTTGGATCTTGACCAGAGTGTGATGGACTTCGACCAGGCCGGCTTCAGGATCGGCTCCAGGAGAAGGCGGCCCCGGACCCCCATTTAGAATCTGTATATGAGAACAGGACCGAGCAACATTGAAAGTGATATGGATGTGGCTGCGCCTGATGGATGTCTTTTGAATATTCAAAAAATGGATTGCCATTCTAGGCCCTCAGTGGATGGAGAGACATATGATTATGAAACCCCAACATTGTTGATCTGCTCGACCACATTTGCTTACTTCGGAATAGTTAGTATGTGCCATGAAAGCCGTTCGCTGAATATCAGTTTCAATGTTACATCATGAAATTCAGAACGTTGCCTTTGATCCCTAATAGACTTCAGAAATTCCTGGCAAAGACGATTATGGAGCGGAGGACTTGAACATCGTGCCTATTGGTCGTACAATACTTTTCTCCATTGTTTTCATCGCAGTCTATAAGAATCCCGCTCTAGTTATTGACTAACAGACATAATAAGGGAAACGAGATTTCAATAAAGAACGAAATTCTAAGATTATATTTGTATAATAACACATTGTAAGTGATTTATAGTGTCCATTGCAGTGACGAAGAGAATCTGAGGTCGCAACGTGCAGCGAAATTTTTTTTGGCTGTTAAGAGCGCGGTCACCAACGGCCGGCCTCGACTCCGTGGCGGCGAGATTCGTCGATCGCCATCCCAGGGCGAGACAGAGATGGCTACCGAGCCTAGCGCCGTATCGGGGCCCAACCGCCTGGATGAGCAACATCCTAAGGCCAATGAATCGGATCACCTTCAGCAGTTCTATGGTTCGGGCCAGTTGCAGGATTGTAGCGATGTTCCTCTGAGTAGCCTGATTAGACGAATCTTCGAATAAGGAGCAGTCTGTCGAACAGGATGAAGATTCGCTATTTGCAGAGCTTTATGGAAAGCAGGATGGCGTAAGAGAGATAACAGCCTCAGAATCGCAATCCAAAGGTTTGCTCATTACAATTCTCGTCAAATATCGAGTGTAATCAGCTTATCAGAGACGGAAATGAAGGATGACGATGAAAGCGGCAGTGAAGAGAGCGGTAGCGAAGAGGAAGAAACCGATGACGAGGCCGATCAGGACGTCAAAATTATTCTGATGAATTCCAGCGATGCTGCCCGCCCAACGCCTGGTCGTGTCGCTCCCAACAAGTATGTTAGACAGGAGGCACCGATTGCGGCAGCAGCAGCTGCCATTGCACCACTAATGTCCATTGACGGCGAGATGACTGCCGGTGAAACTCAAGAAGCTATTGTTAATGCTCAGGCAAAATGTAATTTTTCTTCGACTTCTGTTTTATGATGGATTTTCTCAAGTTATGCTCAAAGAGTGGGAAAACGGGAAAATGCTTTTTTCTTTTTGTTTTGCAGCATCGCTTAAAATTTGTGCTGTTCAGCCTCACAAGCGGCGATCGCGAAAATGATCCCTGAACAGCCGGAGCCGATCGATTCCAACGGCCAGCCGATCACGTTTCCTTCCGTCTACGATGTTGATATCGATGCGCTTCCCGAGAAGCCTTGGAAGAACCCGCAGGCTGATCCGAGCGATTGGTTCAACTACGGTGAGCTTTCTCTCATTCGCAGCTCTCTCGATCTGAATCAGAAGTTCCAGGTTTTGACGAAGATTCGTGGAGAGCGTATTGTCAGCGCCAGGTTCAAATGCGTTTGAGTGTTACGAAACCCAGGAAGCAAAAGCACTTCGAGCAGCACGCCCAGGGTCACCCTCAGGGCCATCCCCAAGGTCACCCCCAGGTCCAGCATCATCATCGGAAGCCCGGTCCTATCACCGCTAATGTCCCTCCTCCGCATCGCCCACATCATCCTATCAGCCAGGATGTTCTTCAGCTTGGCGGGGGCTCGAATTTCGCCGATTCGTCTGCAAATGCGGATCCGAGGCATTCTTACCCGCCTCGATATGAAGTATAGTGTTGCTTTCTTTTTATCCATTTAACAAAGCAAGATCGGGTTCATTACTGTGATTTTACATCATCTCATACTCATATGTATAGGTGCAGCATCAGCAGCAGAATAGGGGACCTGTAGTGCACAGAACAGCACCTTCTCCATTACCGAATCACGATTCAGGCAAGCCGCCGATCCCCTCCGGCTCTAGGTTCAAAGAAGCAGAAAGTCTTTCCGACCCGAGAAGCAGGCCGCCACCGCGGCACCCGTCTCCTGCTCGACACGAGGTCGGGATTCTGTCTCGATCTGTCTTCGTCGCTGATTGTTTGAAAGGCTCCGGCTCGAAATCGCGAAGATACACGCGATCACTCTCGATCGCGATTTGAGAATTCGCGCCGCTCGTCTGAGCGAGAACGGCGCGAATCGTCTTCAGCTCGCCCTTCGTCATCATCGGGCTATGAAAAGAGAGGTCGATCTCCACCTCGGGAGAGTCACTATGAGTCCAAGCATCGAGAATCCGATCGGCGCGGTCGTTCCGCAGATCTCGATCATCGTCGCGAGTATGATCGCCGGGATGCTTCGTACCGTGAGAAGCGACCAAGGTCGCCGGTACCATTGAGTCGAGATTATGATTCGAAACGACGACGATGAGATTCGGTTTTTAGCCGATTTTTTGTCTAAAACTCTGCACGCAGCTGTTGTAGTTCTTGTATTTTATTTCATCATCACAGATGCAACTGATTTTCTAACAAGACAGTACGAGTTAATCGGGCATTCATTTATTTTTACAATGCATACTATAAATTCGTGTCTTCTTCTTAGAATCCGTTCCCCCAAAGTGATGCCGTCTAGCTACTTAGACCCCAACCTGAATTTAGGAACCACATTTGCCAAAGTTTGGTAAGCATTTATGCTTTGCTTTTTGAAGCTATCTGGTCTGATCAACTTGGCCTTTTAAGCGATGACGAAGGTTGCTTTGAAGTGATACAACAGCCTCTTGTAAGCTAAATTGACATTATAATAAAGACAGATCAGGATTGTGAACGCGTAACGTCAACGACTGCTATGAAGATGGCTGCAGTCGCAGTTTTATGTCTTAGTTGCTCTATCTATCTCTCTATCCTTGAATCTTTGCACTTTTATTTACACTTGTTTCCAAGATGGATATCGTTATTGGGCTCGTCGGGCGCGATTACGCCATGGTATTGACCGATCGTGCCGCCGTCCGGTCAATTGTTCGTTTCCAAGATACCGAGGATAAAGTCGACCGAAATCGATTCTGAATCCTACAGCGGCTGAGTTCTGTTTAGATCTATCCTGTAGGAGACAGTGAATCCCCAACGAAACAGCTTATGGCTTGTGCTGGACAAACGAGCGATCGGACCAACTTCTGTGAGTTCATTCAGCGTAATGTCCAATACTACACCCTGCAAGCTGGAATTCCATTATCCACTAAAGCTGTTGCCAATTTTGCCCGGTATTTACAGGTTTTATTATTTCACCTCACAGTTTATTGAAGCAAATCAGCAATGAGCTTGCAGTCGCTCTTCGGAAAGGTCCTTTCCAAATTAATCTGCTCATTGGCGGATATGACGAAGGAAAGAAGCCGTCGTTATATTATTTAGATTACCTCGGTTCGCTTCACTCTGTAGACAAAGCCGCTCATGGTTATGGTTCCTACTTCACATTGGGTCTGCTAGATCGGCACTTCAAGAAGGATATGACCGAAAAAGAAGGGCTCGATCTGCTGAAGCAGTGCATAGCGGAGCTTCGACAACGTTTTTTAATCAACACACCGGAATTTCTTGTCAAGGTCGTCGACAAGAACGGCATTCGAGAAGTCAAGCTTTAATTGTCAATAAGAATCCCATATCTTTCTAATCGTCCACAGTGTTTGCAGATAGCGGTTTCCCCATCAATTAAATTACTCAAACGTATCAAGTTGCAATGTTAAAATATGAACCATGTGCTTTGCAATCTCAAAGATGAACTAGTAGCAAATTTTAATGTCCCCATCTTGCCAAACTTTGCGGATGTTGTTTTTTTGACGCTTCTTTCAACTACTCAGAGACAAACTCGATCGGCTTCATCCCATGTGCGATCGTCAAGAGCAATACAGTATTCGCTTATCAGAGACGGGGTGTTCAGATTTGTATGCCCATCTCCAAGGTCGACTGTTGTTTTGGTATCCTTTGCAGCCCTGCTCAGAAATCTGCCTGTTAGATTGCCTTGTGGTTAACAAGCGCGACTGGGCCATTTGCCAAGAACAGATGAGGGCGTTTCGAGAATGCTTTGAGAAGGCCGGCTTCAATAGCCACAATAATCCTCAGCCTCATTCTAAACTATGATAAACCGCCTAACAAGGATCAGCTCCCATACGATTCAAGTAATAGCATGCTTTTTTATGATTCCGATTCGATTTTCGTCCTCTACTACGAAGCAGCAAGACTTGATCGGATTGATGGCTGATTCTGCTCGGATGGACTTTAAGATGTTCAGTCCGCTCAACAGTGATTGCTGATACGATGACTCGTTGCCACTGTGTCACTGGGATGACTGTGGTGTCTAGAGTCATGATGAAATGAAGCCGGCCAGTGAAGCCTGTGGGGATAATGGCAAAAGCCCTCGGTGCACTAGACTCAGTCATCTAACCTTTTCGCTTTCATCATGGTGAATTTGCTGTTTTGCAAGGCCGGTTGACTATGCAAGCCTCAACCATGCCTCAAAACGTGTCTTGGCGCATATAAACTGTGAGGCGACACTGTTGCTGAGCCCTGCCCCATGCAATTTCACCGTTGATCTCTTATCGCTGTTCGTCAAGCTTACAGAACTGAGCTCATCTCGAGACAATGCAAGGTGCAGCCTTTGCCACTTCACCAATGGGTCCTTCCATACTTACATCAGGAATTTTGAAAACTAACGTCCCAAGATTCGCGTTTCTGTTAGAATACCTATAGCCTATGTAACGGACTGGAAATCCAGAGCTTAGGTGGCGATGACAAGCAACTTTATACATTGCAGCTTTAATTGGACCTAAGTCAATATTGCAGTTGTCGTGACTGGATATGGCGACTTGGGACTGCACAAACAAGTGCTCTCAACATCCCGAGCAACTACCAGATAACTCTGACGACAGAACATTCGGATACGCATACAGTATCCGGCATGAACGACAAAGATCTTCGGGGCTGTAGAGCTTCCGGGCATTTAAGTGAATCTGCAGCTCCAGTTAGGTACAGATAAATATAAGAGATCAGGTTCGTTCTTGAATGTCCTGGTCGGACTACAGTGAAGGCGTTTCGCGAATGTTTTGATAGGCCATTGTTCACAAGGCGAAACGATTCTCATCCTCATTAGAATACGTTTGGCAACAAACTGACGCAAGACTTGAGTTTTCATCATACAGTAATTAATGTCAGAACGACGATAAACATGCGACATATCTCGATGTAGGTTAGTGAGTTAGCTCTCTCGACTGAGAAAGCGTCGGTAGTGACCTTCACGTCCTCAACCCACACCTGCCCGGCTAGCTTCAAGTTTCGGCAAGCCTCTTTTCGAAACGTACGTCGTCACTTACTAGGCAGAGACGAAGACGGCGATCATGGTGACAATATCCATCATAGAGAATATACGAAACACAAATTTGTATTTCAATCACGATACCAGTTTCAAACTTGATTACTTGAAGGAAACCGGCGCTCGGAAGTCAGTTCACGTTTGCGCCAGTTTCGAAAACGGAAATTGCCAAACTCGCAGTTTTCGGAAAACTTGGGAAAAATTTTTTTTGAACCACTTACAATTCGTTTTGCGTCGTCGTCGCCCGGATTTCTGCTCCAATGAATTTCTGTGCAGATGAATATATATATTCACTGAAAAACCTGTGATATGATCGACCGGGAGGATATTGATATAATCGACAGTTATGAGACGAGGGCGGCCGATGAGCTTGCGGATGACGATGACGAGGGCCCTTATTTCTTCCGAACTCTGCCATCTAATCCTCTCTCTTTAAGAGCAATGAAGATTGCTGTTCTTCAGGGCCGCCTCATGATTGAAGGCGCGACCGAAGGCGCGACCCAACCGCTCATATCTGAGTTCTCTTGGCGCTTCGACAATGCAGACGGGAACATAATTGTCAGCCCAGCTCCAGCAAGCAAGCCACCCGCTTGTGAGCTCAAAAGATGTAATGCTGCAAGTAAGTTCAGAATAATCTCGCCGTTGATTTGCTGACGGCTCTTTGTCAATTCAGCCTGCAAAACGGTGCTCAAATCGAGCCGATGCACGTTCCCGCTTGACGAGTGGCATTCTGCGAAGAAATTACAAATCATCCCATTGCTAGATCCGACCTTTCCAGTCGATGAAGTCTCCATGTTCGCTTGTGAGATAGAGTACAAGACGAACGGATGGCAGATTAGAAACATTGGCGGCGACGGCAAGCAACTTTAAGTATTGTTGTACAGTATGGAGTTGAAATCTGATACAGACGTCGAGATGTCGTTGCAGCGGATTGAGTCTGCAACGGCGATCGATATCAGATTTTTGTGGGTCGACTTGCAGGATTTCGACACTGCGACGATAACGACGGAGCTCTTGGTCCAACATTCCGATGGTCAGTTTGAGCGTCAACGTTTGACGTTAACAGCTGTTTTTTTTCGAGCTGCCTAACGCCACACCTCCGGCAAATTAATAAGCACTGCAACGAAAAGTCAGAAGGGAAAAGACGAGAATCGCTTTTACAGAATCAAGTCGTTGGACTGTATTGGCCGAAGAAGCAAATCTGGTCCCGAGTTATAAGCGGTTTGCCCTTCTGAAATACAATGATTCTTTGGCCTGCGAACATCTGTGGAGGTTGTTTGTGATTGACGTGATGTCTGGAGTTAAGCGTGAACATAATTTCGATCGGCTTTTTATTCAAATGTGCAATCGACAAGGGCAATACGTCATTCTCTCACCAAAGACGGGGGCGTTTATGCCCATCTCCAAGGTTGACAGTCGCGTTGGCATCCTTTGCAGCCTGCTCAGAATCTGCTTGATAAGTTGCCTGGCTTGGTCAACAGCGCGATTGGGCCATTTGCCAAGAACAAATGAAGGCGTTTCGCGAATGCTTGCATTGAGAATGTCGCTCCATTGGCCTAAACAGTCCTCAGCCTTATTTCAATAAAAAAACTACAGTATAAGAAAATCATCTAAAGCTGACATACAAGCACCATCTCAGATTCCTTTCGGATTTCGTTTTGAGGGCAGAATTCCTCAGTTTTTGTGCTGATATATTCGCCAGAAAGTGATTGCCATTATAAAATTGAGATTTGCATGGAAAATTTAGAAAAGATTTGAGCGCCTTCGCGGCTCCGTTCAATTACGCACTAGAGCTGGGTGGTGGTGCACGATTTGCGAATTCAAATATGCAAATCTGTCAAAATTGAGTAAAATTTGAAAGAATGGATGATATGCAATACTGGCGGCCGAGTCAAGCAATAATGAATATTTATAAAATGGAACGAAACTCAAAAGTGCACATATGTCGTGGTCTCGATTCGGCGGCTTGGAACTCTACAAATAATTGTTATCGACATCGCAGAGAACTGGGTCGTCTTGCAAAGACTTTGACCAGATAACTTTGACGACAGAATTTAATGTTGGAGACCCAGATTCGCATGGACGATGAACGACTAAAATTTCTCGGGAATTAAGGGCTTTGGAGTGTCAGCCAACTACATCCAAGCGCATGATTCGAATCGCCGTTCAATATTACTTTGGACTACATGCGGTGAAGGCTTTTCCGAACGTTAATTGAATGGCGTTTCCACAAAGACAGACAATTCTCGACCTTTTTAAATTTATAGAAAACCCATTTATTGTTATATCCTTCTTGCAAAGGGGATGAAGTCGAATGGGTGGCCAGGAACGTTGGCGGTGACGGCAAACAACTTTACGAGGAGCTGCATTGAGTTGAAATCCATACAGATGCCATGAATCGCAGCGAATTTAATCTGCAACAACAGTCGATATCCGGCGGTGCTTTGGGGTCGATCTGCAGATTCTAACCTCATACCAATAACGACGGAGCCCTTGGTCGAGCATTTCGGTCAGCAAATTCCCGGCGCGAACGGCACTGCTGAACGCCGCAAAATGGGAATTGTGCGGCAAGGCGACAACTTTAGATGGAAAAGAAAGATGAGCATTGCTTTCAACAGAATAGAATCGTTGGATTGGATTTGCGGAAGACATCGGCTCCTGAGCTAGAAGCGTTCCCAAACATCCGACATGGTGATTTAGCCTTCGGAATATAAGGATGGATAACCTGATGGATTCAGGGCGTCCCTGTTTCTTCCTCGAACTCGTTTCTGATGGGAAGGTTCGGGCTCGAAAGAACGAAGTTCCGAATGGCGGTAGAGCGACGTGGACATGTGGCCGTGCCCCTATGCCGATCTGTAACTGAATATGTGGTCTCACTGTGGCCGTGTCACCGTTGACTGTCTGGTAGTAACGCTAAGGGAGGACCCTGGTCACCTCTTGATAGCGTCGCTTCTCTCTCTCTTCCCGTTGACTGTCTGGTTGCAACGCTAAGGAGGACCCTGGTCACCTCTTGATAGCGTCGCTCTCTCTCTCTCTTCTCATTGACGCCGGGTGCCGACCGACAACCATGGCCACCGTCGTCGATCAGAAACAGGTCCGACACTGTCGTCTGTTGGTGCCTTCGCCCGACTCAACCGCTGCTGCAGACCGTCTCCGTACCGCTTCTAGCAGCCGAGCAGCAGCCACCGCCTGATAAGGTCCTACCTTGGATCCTTACTCTATCGGTTGCTTTCGGGGCGTTGCTATTTGGTTATCATGCTGGTAGATTATTATCAATTTCTATCTACTTCATTCAACCAGAGTTACAGGGTTTTCGTCGCCTACAGATAAGGCGATCCTCGCACAGGTTTTCAATGGCAATCGAGCCAGCCTAGACTTCGCCTGGTCGATTCTGAATATCGGGGCGATGATCGGTGCGTTAATCTGTGGCTCTGCAGCCAGCTCTTTGGGTCGTAAACCTGCCATTCTGCTTGGCTGCATCCCTTACGTATTGGGTGCCCTATTCATGATCTTCTCTTCGTCATTGTCATCGTCCCTGTTCACCCTAGGCCGTTTTCTGGCAGGAGCTGGCGTCGGATACAGCTCTGTAATCGTTCCACTGTACATCGCTGAAATCGCACCTCCGTCGTTACGTGGAACCTTGGGCTGCGTTAACCAATGTAGCGCTTTCATCATTTGTAGATTGGCATTATTTTAAGCCAATTTCACAGTGAATATCTCGGCCGGTGTGCTTGTCGTCTCAGTGCTGGGCATTGCCATGGTTGCCCATCCATGGTGGTGGCGCCCGATGCTATTCACATCGTTGTTGTTTGTCATAGCTCAGTGGGTGCCGATTTTCTTTCTGGCACCGGAATCGCCGGCCTGGCTCTGCGCCAATGGCAAAATCGACCAAGCTCGAGCCAGTTTGGTCAGGCTTCGCGGCAAGAATTACCAAGTCGATGGCGAATTACAATCAATGGCACTTCGAAACTCCCAGGCTGGCTCTGTTTATGAAATGCTCCAATAGTTTTTTTAACTCGATTGCAGAATGCATCTGGCTCGGATGCAACTGGATGGATTGCGATCATGATGACGCCTCGTCTTCGGCGCCCGGTTCTGGTAGGGATTGGCCTGATGATTTTGCAGCAGTTCTCCGGTATTAACGGGGTCGTCTTTAATATGAGCTCGCTATTCGAATCCAGTTCGAATGACGACAAGGCCAGATACGTTGCTATGTTTGGGACTTGCTTTGTAAACGGATTCCAGGTTTGCTATCTCTGGCGTCTACAACCATTCCACTCACATGCTGTTTTCAGGTTCTTTCTACTGCTGTTGCTGTTTCAATGATGGAAAAGTTCGGCAGGCGGCAACTGCTGCACACATCCTGCGTTGGAATGGCGCTTTCTTGTGTCCTAATGTCGTTCGCCTCATTTTTCCATCTTTCTACCTTTATCAAAATTTTTGCTTTGTAAGTATGCTGCGATCACATCATGCGATCAACTAACATGTGTTCAGGTGCGGGTACATTTGCATGTTTTCGATTGGAGTTGGCCCACTCGCCTGGCTTCTTTGCAGCGAAATCTTCCCTGGCGAGATTCGCTCGCTGGCAATGGCATTTGCTACCGTTTTAAACTGGGCCTGCGCGTTCGCAGTCACGTTAACTTTTGAACAGACGACCGTGGCATTAGGCCAACACGGCTTATTCTTGCTATACGCGTCGTTCTGTGTCCTTGGCTCTCTGTTCGTATTTATCTGGGTGCCTGAAACCCGAGGGCTGTCATTGCAAGAGATTGAAGATATGTGGTGATTGTATTCGAGAAATACAGGACTTTATTTTCATTGTCTTACTCACATTCCGCATCGAGCCTATCTTGAGCGGCGGCTGGGTTCCCCTGATTCGATTCACCACTGGACTGCCTCTCTGATTGGCGCCGCATCATAGCTTCCAATGTAGCTTGTCTTTCAAAGAACGAACGGCGGCATAGAAACCAGGTCAGTAGCGACATAGAGAGACCCGTCTTTACACCGAGATCCAAAGACGGTATCAGCAATTCTAATCAAAATCAGATCACAGTTTACAATGACAGACTTTCCTACGCGTCTTCCGATATCGATGTAAGGACATAAAGGCGCCGGTCGACAGTCCCCAGAGCAACGCATTCCGAAAACATGGGATCTTCTGCAGCGCTGCATGCTGAATGGAACGAATCGGTGTATCAGCAGGGCGCCCATACCTGGACCGAGAACAGAAACGACAATGGATCGATAGAGCTGGGGTCCTGCTGGACACCGTCGCCCATGGCGCTATCGAGGCTTGGAAAGTACGACCTTCGCGGGGTCCGTGTCGTCATGCATGGAACCCTCTGTTGTTTATTCAATCATTGAACAATTATAACTTCGAGACTATGCCGTTTTGCTGCTGCTCTTCGCCATTGACAAAGAGCGGTTCGATAATAGTGCGAAGATGATTCATTGGCTTGTTACGGGGCGACCAGACGGCAAAACTGGAACGAAGTTGATCGACTTCAAAGGCCGGATCCGACCCGGCTCGAGCTAAAAGCCATGCCAGCCGACTCCTGCTGGATTTTAAACAATAATCATAATGACACGAACGCACCAGGTACCTGACGAAGTAGGCGTTCAGATCCGAGTAATAGAACGCATCGTTCAAATGAACGGCCCAATGAGCGCTGGTATGTTCCAACGGCGCGATTTCGGCATCATTGTCGTCGTCACGATCCGGCGGTAAGAACCAAAGCGCGGCCAGATCGTACACGGCCGGCTCCGTATGGATCGTCGAATGCGATCCGTTCCTGTCGAAAAACGCGCCGCGGTAGAATCCGCTGAGATGCGGTAGCAGGTCGGAGGGCTCCGAACGCGTGTTGGCCCACGCCAGGCAAAGACTGATCAGCCGTACAGGGAACGTGTCGACCCGTGACCGTTTCTCGACATACAGGCCGCGTAACAGGCGTCGATGATGCCCGAGCGAATGCATCACGGACGAGAACAACGGGACGACCGCGTCGCGATCAGCGCCGATGGCGACGATGCGGACGCCGTGCCGGAGGAGGCGACCGACAGCATGCTGTGCCCGTTCGGCGACATGAGCGAACGGATGCCCCAAGGAGAAGAGCTCGGCGGTCGCCGCGAATCTGTCGTGAGGCAGGTGAGGGAAGGGGCCATGGTGTGGCCCAGCCATGAACAGCAGGCCAACGTAGCGATGGCGTCGCAAAGACACCCATCCGCGTTCCACCAACGTATCCATCAGCAGGCCGGCCAGTACGGCTGCGACGCAATGAGCTAAATCCAAGAGCAGCAGAGTTTCTACCTCCTTGCGAATGCGAAGCAATAAAGACGGCGTCGGCCTCGGCGAACGACTGCTCGTGCGCTGGCAGCTGTTCGACGAGGACGTCTTCGAGGCGGGCATCGACCATACCATGGCCGAATAAGGGGATTAAGGTCAGAGTGAGCTCGCAGTTAGAGCCCTCGTTTTTTAACCGTTGACGAATGGCGGCCGCTAACGCCTGCGCCATACCCGTAGAGACCTCGGAAGGCGACCAGCTGAAGAAACGCCCGCCGAGTACCGCCCAGCCGTGAAGGCCTAGAAATACCTAAGCTAGGGTTTGAGGTTTCAGGGTTTGAGCTATACCGATGACGAGAACATTTCGAATAGATTTGATATCGTTCTGAAGCGACGATGGCGTGCTGACGAGCCAATTCCGCAACCTATTCCAAATGGAGAGATCGGCGTCGGCGCTCTTGTCGTCGTGTGGCGCCCTTCAATGCATCAGCGGCGAAGATGACAGCTGGGCAAGGCGTCCTACAAGCTGAGGAAGGAGTCAGGCCCTGCGACCGGCCGCCGACGAATAGCGTCGAGGGCGGGCGCCGACGGTGCCATGATGACGACTTCCCTTTACCGCAATTTTTTTTTATATATTTTTTTCTAATAAAAACGAAAGCTGTTTGGGCCCACCCCACGACCCCAAGCAAACAGCCGCTCTCATATTTGTGATAGCGAGCTTATGTATAGTAATAAGGTCCTGGGGTCTCTTCACCCATTCGGTCGTTCATTTCGTCTAAATGCGTGGTGATGACATCGTCGCGATGGCCGTCGACCGACGCCCGGGCGCCGTGCCCGGAGCGCGAGCCGCGTAACCAGGCTCTGAACGCCCTGGATCATGTCGCGCGTAGCTTCGCCCGGATCTCATCTCCCGAACCATCCCGCCTGCACCAGGTCTGTCCTAACGTTTGCACCATATGATGCCCTATTCATCCCTTATAGCTAGATAACAGCTTAGAGCAATATGGTGGGAATCGCTGATAGAGATTTTGATGATGACTGAAGCAATTTGCAGATGCTCTGAATGAACTCGAACAACGAACCGGCGTCCGCAAAGCGCATTGGGCGATTCTGGCAGCCGCCTTCGCCATGTTGTTTGTAAGTTTTTAACCTCTATCTACATCGAAGGTTCTGATCGTAATATCCCAGATCTTCTTCGGATTCGGTTCCAGCACACTCTGGTCGGGTCCATAATTTCTTTTTTGACCTCCACCAATTTGAACAATATTCTTGTTTTGCTTCTTTATCGCTTTTGCTGTTTTCCTCATAATCGTATAGCGAATGGATTGGGTTTCTATACCCAATGTATGCCTCGTTCAAATGTCTTGATAACCCCGTTCAAGATCGGCATAATATCACCTCCTGGCTCATATATTGGGTAACTGTTCGTCTCATCTTCCTTACTGCGGTGCTCTAACTATCATACTGTTCAGGTCGTTTTCGTAGTTTATCAGAGCAACGAATTTATAGCCGATTCGATTCTGTGTCGGTTGGTCCATAGCCATGATCGGATTTTGCTCGTGGTGATTATTGTAGGTTCCCTTTTTATTACACGATGAAAGTTGTGTTCGTGATGTGGTGCCTGCTACCGGCGTATCGTGGCGCTGCCGTTCTGTACCAGGCCGTCATCGTACCGGTCGGATTGCAGCTCCAGGTCCAGCTCGCTCAAGTGCGTCGCGATGTCGGAGATGTAGCCCATGCCTGCATAGTAACTGTCGCCTTACACCTTCGGGCGGCGTCGGACGCCCTGATTCGGCGCTATCCTCAGGTGGGTATACACATGCAAGCATCGACACTGTATTTGTTAATAACATTCTTACAGACTGCTCAATTTTTACGTATTCAAACACCAAATAAACAATAGCGGCTTCCTTCAAAGAACCCGCGAATGATCGTTTGTAACATTCTTTACACAGCCATGTCCATTTTGATAGGCGGATGGGGATTGTACCCTTCTAGGACGAAATCTTCGAAGCGGAACGCGTCGGGGGCGGTATCACTCGGCGCCGAGATCGTCAGTTTGGGGAACGGGCGCGGGTTCCGCTCGATCTGCTTGCGAAGGGCATCGACATGGTTTAGGTAAATGTGAGCGTCACCCAGGACGTGAATGAACTGGCCCGGTTCCAGGTCAGTGACGTGAGCCAGGATCCGGGTGAGAAGCGCATAACTGGCGATATTAAAGGGGACTCCCAGGCCCATATCACAGCTTCTCTGGTACATGAGCGATGACAGGCGCCCGTTCTCAACAAAGAACTGCACGAACATATGACAGGGCGGCAACGCCATCTTCGACAGATCTGACAGGCAACATCAGCAAACCATGTACCGGCCAGGAATGGACCAGTACGAACCCGCAGGATTCCAAGCTGACATCACAATACGACGGTTTTCCGGTTCGGTCCGAATCTGACGAACGACTTCTGCGAGCTGATCGACGCCCTGACGCGCGTAATCGGCGCTGCAATCCGTGTATTGGGCGCCAAAGTGTCGCCATTGGAACCCATAGACGGGTCCCAGATCGCCGGGTCGGCGATGGTGCAGACCGCGAGAGTCGAGAAATTCCCGGGACCCGTTCCCATCCCAGATCCGGATCCCTTTAGCACTGAGTTCGTTCCCATCCGTACAGCCTCGCAGGAACCACAACAGCTCCTCGACGACGCCCCGCCAGAACACACGCTTCGTAGTCAGCAGCGGGAACCGGTCGCCGCTCAGATCGAATCGCATCTGGGCGCCGAACAGCGCCAGTGTACCGGTACCGGTCCGGTCGTCGCGTTTGACGCCTTCGCCCAGAATCCGCCGAATCAATGACAAGTAATGATGTTCCTCGTGAGGCAGCGGGGACGGCGCCAGTCGCCGAACGAAAGTGCTAAACGCGAACGTTTCGTCGCCATCGGTCTGCTCTTCGCCGGCATCAGCCTCGAGAAAGACGGCCGAGTCGATTTCCGGAAAGAACGCATCATACTTGGCATGGCCGGGACGTTCCTGAACCCGTGTCACATGCAGGACGTGGCAGTACGGCCGCTTGAGAGCATCGGCGTACACCGACTCGCCACCAATCACGAAAACGCGGTCGATGGGCGGGTCCTGAACCTGCAGTAATGCCAAAGCCTCGTCTAAGCTCGAGGCAGTGATCACGTCGTCGCCGAATCGCGTACTCGACTGGGTCAGCACGACGTTGATACGATCGGGAAGCGGCCGATATCGTTCAGGTATTGATTCCCAAGTACGGCGTCCCATGATGACCGCATTGCGCCCAGCGCCGATTGTCAGGCGCTTGAAGCGGCGCAGGTCTGCCGCGATACGCCAGGGCAAGGCGCCGACAGAACCGATCCCGCGCGAGATCGATGAAAATGCCGCCACGACCTCGATCGACATCATCGTGCTGTGATCCGGGGCTCCGAATTAGACTGACGAGAAGGCAGCGGCATCGGAGCCTGCGTGCTGATCGTGCACCTGGGGCGCATCAAACTTGAACAAAATTGCGAACAAAATGGCGCACTTTGCCATGATAAATTTAGACTGATTCCTTAAAATGACCAATTTTATGTTCAATGTTCAACTAAATGTTCAAGTCCGAAAAATATGCGTACACAGTGAGTTAATAACGTTGTTAATCTACAAACTCTTTTCCTGACCAATCCTCGTCATCGGCCAATCTACGTTGATGGATTAAAATTTCTGTACTAGGTAATCAACGTACAAATTGGCCAGCATTACTATAGATGCAGTCATTACCGTAAATCACAGAAACGGTCGAATCCATGCCCTGCAGCTATTGTTGTCGATCCAGAAGGAACAATTGACCAAGGATTCAGCTCGAAAGAGCACACTTGTTGCCTTAATTCCAGCACTGAGACAATTCTTGTTGTCGATGCTTTTGAAGAGGTACATTTTCCAAGCTAGATGGATATTTGTATTAATTGATTCTATATACTCGTTGAAAAAGGACAAACATTATGTTGAACAGGTATACGAAATCCTGGAGCGCTATGCCCAGGCAGAAAGTTAAATAAAACAGAAAGGCGCTGGTTTACAGAGTCCCCAATCGCCAGCGGAGACTCTTAGAGAGGATACCCAAACTCCTCATAGACGTAACGATGCGTGCCTGTTTGCCAGTAAACGTAAGTAGAGTCAAATAACACTACACTTGGGACGAACAGATGACAGAATATCTACGTGCCTGAGTCACGATTAAAAGTTTATAAGAGCAAGTGCACCGCGCACGATTATCATTATCATAAAATATTAAATTTTGAAAACATAAAGATAAGGATTTGTGCGGGTTCCCCCACCGGATCACAAATACATTAAAAATGGATCAGTGGCAATCCTATCTGGATAGTGAAATGAGCGACGACAGTGACAGCGATGATAGTGACAGCGATGACCAGCTGCTGCTTCTCATGCTTGATGAGTCTACCAGTGAAGAATCTGATGTCGAAACTGATTATCGGCCCAGTCGGAAACCGAACAAAAATCGTAAGAGGGAGCTTTATGATCGGTTGCTGTT
>RBZT01000580.1:0-58796 GCA_003693705.1 Polymyxa betae
AACATTACAGCTGTGGCGAATCGATGTCGTTTTTGTCTGATGGTACTCCATTGTGTTGGTTTGTTTTTGCACGATGTTCGAATCCATAATAGTTCCCATTTTGTTTTACAAAATTTTCGTTTTTTTTTTAATCTGAGCAGTTTCGTGCATTGCTGGATTGAGAATCGCCATGCTTGATAGCATAGAGATGATTCTGTAATTGATAACAGCCCTCATATTCTGTATTGTATGACGCATTTACATCCATCATCATCGATCTAAGGATGCTATCGGAGTCTCGGTCCAGACAACATGGTCGCCCGCCATCGAAGCAGACGCCGTTCTGTTTCTTACCAGCGTCTGCCAGCAATGCTATGGCTGTTGCTCTCTGACATGAACTCGGCTGCCGCTGTTGCTTGTTGATCTTGGCTGCTTCTACATCCATATTGGTCATCTGATTAACAAAAGGTAACAAATCTGTATTGCTTGTTCATGTTTGTGGGCTGATTTTGCGTTCTGCATTTACAGACCTGAGCCTCATTGCATAAATGCTGTTTGCTTCCCATTTTGTAGCTTATTCATTCGCACATTGAACTGCATCGATTTCGCCGTCTTCGTAAACGAGTGGTTTTAGTGCTGCTCGTCAACAGCGTCTTTCGATGCTTTTCTGGCTTATTGTCACCATTAACAAGCTCCTTCTCATCCTGATTCGTTTTTTTATATGGTCATCTGCTATTCTTTCGGTACACATCTGAAATCTGATTTACGCTCTCATTTTCACTAACATTTTGCTGCCCAGATTTCGACATCCGCTGTCTTTCTGTGTACGTTTTGCCAGCAATGCCACAATCCTTCATCCGGTCTTCACCTGATTCGAAATTGGCACCGGTTTCCCTCTTTGCTGATGTTTGTGACTTGAATTTTGCATTGTTTTTCGCTGTCGCTGAAAGTTTCGCATAGATGCTGCTGGGGTGGTCATGCGATGGCTCATTGAATCTGTCAATCGTATGCTCGGGCTATTCGCCGTTTTAATGAACGACAGCTACATGGTGCTCTCTTCCCAAATCTATTTCTGCTGCTCATTTTTGCTGTATCGATTCACAAGGTCGTTCTCATCAAGCTGATGATCATTCACGATGCCATCCGCTGCTCTTTGGGTAATTATTTGAAATATACCTTTTTTATGTTATTAACATTATCACTGCTCAGGTGACCTGCTATTTCACGATTCTATCGCTTTACAACAGTGATACTACACATGCAAATCTCTCCTCGATCTGATTCGAATCGGCAGCAGGGTTTTCCTTCTGGCCTGTGTTATTTGTAAGCTTCGCTTCTACTGGCATTGAAAGCTTTGCATTCGTGCCGCTTGGCTGGCATTTGTTGTCTTCCATCTGGAACCGTTCACTGGTTGTTTTGTGAGAGATAGTTTGATGCAGCTGCTTTATCGGCGTTTATGGCTGTATTCCAGCTGATGCTGTCTACTAACGAGCTCCATTTCTGCATGATGCTTTCAAGTGCTCGTGCTAAACGCTGCTCCTCCGAACTGCTTTGCGCCCAACGCCAGATTCTGTAAGCGAATTACACCAACTGTCGTGTTTCCCAAATTCAACTCTGTCAAGCTCCCGAGCAGACCCCAATTTATCTCTGATCATCATATGCCTGCTGCGATAGAGCAAGGCTGCTCCTATCTGCGATGACGGCGCTTCTCGATGCTTCTTTGCTTATCAGGCTGCCCATGCTGTTCTTATAGATATTGATTACCTCGACACGGGAAAGGTTCCGATTTTTTTTTAGCTTTTGATATTCGTTAACTGAAATTTGAAATTACCTTCTGCTTTTTTTTTAAACATTGGAATTTTGCTTAGTGAGAGCCCTTTTTTGTCTCACTCATTTTAAATTATTATTATGTCTATAGATATATAATCTACAATAATAAAATTTTATAGCAGAGTCCATAAACGTGCACAGCAGAGGATATCGGCCGCTAAACGGCAACGTCACGTTTTTATTGCAAATTCGAATCCATCTAAAACGTCAAAGTTTTGGGACAGTTGTTGGCAGGTATTCATAGAACGTTAACGTAACATTAACCAGTGATTCGGCCGCAATCGAAACGATCATCAATACTGTCAATATTCAACACATTGTCCTGGGTATCTTCAGTGTCCATCAACAGTTCAATGATCAGTATCGTTAATGCCAACATCACACATTACCTTGGCGTTACAACGGATACGTTACGGGTATGGATGATTGCCCGGGACAATACCCGGAGGGCCAGTAGTAGGGTTCAACACAATCACAGCATCAAATGGGTCCTCTCGTAGGTTTTTTGGAATGACACGATCAGCAGCGCTGAATTGTTGCAAATTTGGTCACGCTTGAACTGAATGCCATTGAGAGCGCTGTTGGCGTCAGTCTGGGCAATGTCCAGAGCTAATTCGGGGACTTGATGGATTTCTTTCAGGGATGAATTGCCGTATGTATCGAATGTATACACGACTTTTAATACAGCTGTAGAAGGTAATAGCGCTGCTTTCCCGCTTTTGATGCTGCTTATTTGATATGGAGATATCAGTGGAAGGTTATGAAACGAGAACTACAAACGGAAATTGAACAGCTACAAGCACAGGTGGATGATCTGAAATCTCAGAACGAAATTGGAGACAGGCACAATATACAGGTCTGAAAACAGCGATATCCAGTATCATATCGTCTCTATCATCACGAATATCTGGAACTTGGACGAGAATGAGAACAGTCTCGTGACCGTCATGAAATGTGATTAATTAATTAGCACATGTTGAGATCTCTATCTGTACAATTATCTGGAATCACAATTAACAATATGATCGGAATGATTGTCCATAATATGCTTATCTGCGAAGATCCAGATGATAACCATCACAATGTCTGCAATCGACAGTGCGATATTGTCGCTTGATGCTTCGATTAATACTCCGAATACCAGCCATAGTGTATTTAGTATCTCTATCAGTTATCTGAGCAGTTATGTTTCTATATTCAATTATGCACTAAATCGAGTTTCTCATTTGTACATAACAACTATCTATCTGTCTGCATCCATTAATTTGTTTGATTACAAAATCATTGGAGATGAATCTCTGCATTGAGAGCGATCACAGCATCATGTTGTTCAATACGTTGAATACAAGCGATTCAATATTGATTAATGACCGGGGTAGTACGACCCCACGTCTTAGAGCATCCATTGGCTACATCAACAATGCGCTTAGTGAGTGTGATAATCACACTCATGATCAGTACTATACACATATTGAATACATGTTGAGATTTAGAGAAAAAAATCATAAAAATAAAGAAACATGAAAGTAAAATGTAAAAGTGTTATTTTTTGCTAATTTCCGATTTCAATCCGAACATGCGCTCATACAGAAATTATGTCGCAGGACGTCCTGTCATCTATGAGCGGCGACCTTAATCGATCGGAGCAGCACAATTACCCAGGGTGTGCTGGCCCCCGAACCATGTATGCCGGCGATGGTGCGAAACGAAGCTTGCTGCATGCGGACAACGGGGCATGAAACTCCGCGGGGTCTGTCTCGGACTTCTGTGTTCTGTATTAGCGGCTCACCATATATAACCGAATCCATCTGGTAAGTACCAATATGAGATGGAATCTGCAGCCCTGATTTACCACACGCACGCGCACGCACACATGCAGGTCGTACTCATCCCCCAACGGGTGCAGCCTCACATACCAAAGTCGCAACGTAAATGGCCGACTCGAGATGCGGATTTCATCCATCAAGGAATTGGCGCAATGAAGAGGACGTCGTATGAACGCTGTTAGGGTTCGTCGTAACAATTAGCTGCCGGCAAAAGCCGAATTAAACACACGCACTTGTCAAGACGAGCTCAAACGGACGACGACGGGAACGCCGCCGTGCTCGTCCTGCCTGCCGAGCCCTAAAATCACCCTGCATCATGTTTTGCAGTAACGAGGTATTCATGACAATAAGCGACATCATGTTACGATCTGCTACGTTTCCAACTCCAAAGTGTTCCGGATCAAAGAGAGAGAGAGAGAGAGAGAGAGAGAGAGAGAGAGCCTAAAGATCACATTCGTAATTGAAATCGAGTCGGACTGTGGCTGTCATTGATGTTGCCCTCAAATATCAATTTGTTAGAGGAGATCTGCGTATATTCGATCTGGTCCAGCTAATCATACAGATCATCGTGATACGATATGGCAGGAATCAATGCCCATTATAGACAGACTCATTGGTGAACATAATCGCACTCGACCTCATCATCAGATCGACATCGGTTCATTCGAAATCAGATCAGCAGGGTCCAGTACCACCAGAGCCCCCGACGTCGTCTCGCACAGGTCCGCGTCCGTGCATGAATCCGATGTGTTAGATATTCCCGCCACTCTAGCATCATACATTACTCGTTTGATACAGTTCCGAACAGCGTTGTTATCGTTACCAATGTACGAGATGTGTTCTCTGAATTTCGTGATTAACAGTGACCAGTCTTATAATAATCTGTAATAAAACTTATTGACCAGTTCTATGTGTTTCCTGAAACATAAAACAACTGACAATAATTACTCAATAATGATCATGTCGATAGGGTGTCATTATCCGCAGATCATGATAGAAGACCAGATCACAAGGATGTTGCGTTACACACCGCTGCGGACTCCGCCCCGGCACCCTCTCATCCACACATTGAAGTCCGTGACGCGACAATCCAATCCAGGACGCAAATCCGTCTCTGCTGCGTCGTCGATGTACGTCCAGGTCGTGATTCTGGTGGCGGCGATCGTACTGGCCGTGGGTGATGGGGCGGCCCCCTCGGACGATCCTACGCCGTGGCCATGCGGACACCACGGGTTTACGGATGATCTGCTGACCAAGATCCTGTACGACCACGTCGGATTGGGCGGCGCCCATCTCACCGTCGCCTGCCGATGCTGCTGGATGCCGCTGGGCCGACACGGCGTCGTACAGGCCGTGTTCGAACCGGGTACGACGACCCCAGCCGGCCCCGACCTTCGCCAACTCCGCAAACTGATCCGGGCGCTGGCCGTACTGGTCCGACACGACCCCGACGCCCGCCAGCTCGTCCGTGGCGTTCGCCCGCAGTTGGTCCTGGGCCTGTACCACCGGATTCGGTGGCTGCCGGCGGATGCGGAATCCGATTCGCTACGGATTTTGATCCCGCGATTGGACCATCCTGTACTGACGAATGCAGCGTCGCTGTACTGCGAAGGCCAGTATCGACGGGACCGATTCGCACTTTCGGACTTGACGGCACGTGATAACTTTACGCCTGGGAGGTGGTGGGTCGTGGATGCGGACGACAATATCCGTCATGCTGTCCCTCAGCTCCTCCCCGATATTATCCCCGAACATTGTTCCGATCCATTGTCCGATCCGCATGTCCTATTAGATCTGCGCCAGTACTATGTTCTCGTTCAGTAATTTTATGACCAATGTTGAAGTCCCTCCTGAATCTATGGCGGATATCGTCCCTCTCTAGAAGATCGATTCCATTCATCATATTATACCTGAAGTCAATATTCTGCTGCTGAGCGCCAGATTCCATCTGGACCCGGTCGAATCCGTTCCAGTTCGAATGAGGCCTAATCTAGGTCGCCCTAATAACTGTCAGAGAGCGCTGGCTCTATTACGTCTTCCGTTCGTTCAGCAGGCGATCGTGGATTCGTTCCCTTCCATCAGCGATCGCATCTCCCAGATCATACTCGACACTCCTAAAGAGGATTTGAAGACCCTCGTCGATCTTCCCTTCATGTCCAGCATCATCAATGTCCTCTATGTAGGGAAGTTCTACAGGAATCGTTTTCATCCGGATAAGAAGTCGCATGGGCTGTTAGATTGGGCCATTTACACCCATCAATTCGATTTCGCTCGAATCGTAATATCACGATTCCCGACGCTCTCTATTCGTTGAAGGAGCTCGCAATTACGGCTTGCACAGTATCCTTAAAGATTTAAATAGTCGAACGCATCCGGTAATTCGACAATTTCTGGACAGTTCGGAATTCGTGAATCTGATACTGAAAGACGCTCCAAAACTGATCACATTTCTGACCCAATACATGAGCGATTCGCATTCGGACAAGTTCCGCGCTCTTATTCAATATTCGTTATATATGAAGATCCCGCCTATTCACAGACTGGAACTCATTGCAATCGCCAAAGCTCATAGTAACTACATCTATGCAATATTACGGACAACAACATGATGATGATCTGCTGGAACAATAATCGGACCCCGAACAGTCACGCGGCTCTTTATGCCTACATAAATATCCGCTTTTTTTGCTTATTAAAACACGTGTAGTATAGAGTATTCCCAGATGGGTATCATGAATTATGTCACAGCATTTATAAGACCAATTTCTGACCAGATTTCTGACAGCTGTGCGTCAATGCTCTATATAGCGAATATAGCAGATCACCATACTGCCAGATGTGGTTATGGAAGGATCACAAACAGTGATCTGCCAAAGTCAAAATAGCAATGGAATCGGTAGCGTCGTTATTCTTTCGAAACCCTAAACCCTAACTGTGTTAAATGGTCCTGGCTTGCATGCATATAGAGCGAGGTCAATACGGCAACGACAGATTACAAACTGGTCACTCTTAATGGGAGGATCGAAGAGATCTGGAAACCGAATGACCAGAGCAGCCATACATGACGTAGCACCAATCATCACAGAAACTGATTTCGTTACGATATCAATGTGAAGTCCGTGACATCAGTCCGAGAGAATCCCATCAGCGACTGAAACCTCTCTCTCGGCTGCTGCGTCGTCGATGTACGTCCAGGTCGTGATTCTGGTGGCAGCAACGGCCGTACTGATCCAGGGGGCGACCCCCTCGGACGATGCTACGCCGTGGCCCTGCCGACACCACGGGTTTTCGGACGATCTGCTGTTGAAGATCCTGTACGACCACGTCGGGTTGGGCACGGACATGGCCCATCTCACTCTCGCCTGCCGATGCTGCTGGATGCCGCTGGGCCGTCACAGCGTCGTCCAGGCCGTGTTCGAATCGGGAACGACCCCGGTCGCCGACCTTCACCAACGAATCCGGGCGCTGGCCGTACTGGTCCGACACGACCCCGACGCCCGCCAGCTCATCCGTGGTGTTCGCCCGCAGCTGGTCCTGGGCCTGTACCACCGGATTCGGTGGTTGCCGGAGGAGACGGAATCCGATCTGATGCGGATTTTGATCATCGATTGGGCCTGTCTGTACTGACGAATGAGGCCGCGCTGTATTGCGCAGGGCAATATCGACGGGGCCGATTCACACTTTCGGACTTGATGGCAAGTGATAACGTTACTCCTGGGGAGTGGTGGGTCGTGGATGCGGACGACATCATCCGTGATGCTGTCTTTCAACTCCTCCCCGATATTATCCCCGAACATTCCGATCCATTGTCCGATCCGCAGGTCGTATTGGGTCTGCGCCAGTACGGCCTCGTATTCTCCTTCGATCAGTATTTGAACAATGTGGACGTCCCTCCCGAGTCTATGGCGGATATCGTCCCTCTCTTGAAGATTGATTCCATCCATCATATCTTACAAGAAGTTCGTCGTCTGTTCTAGCGGAACCGGATCCAAAATAGTTGTCAGAGAGCCCTGGCTCTCTTGCGTCTTCCGTTCGTCCAGCAGGCGATCGTGGATTCTTTCTCGTCCATCGGCAAATTCATTTCCAACATGATAATCTACGCTCCTAAGGAGGTCTTGGACAGCCTTTTCCAACTTCCCTTCCTGTCCAGCATCGTCATCGTCCAGTGTGTAAAGACGTTTAGTCGAGGGCGTTTGTATATGGACATTCAATCGCAAGGGCTGTTAGATTGGGCCATTTACAGCTACCAATTCGATTTCGCTCGGATGGTGATGTCACGATGTCCGACTCCATCAATGCGAGAGTTTCTGGACAGTTCGGAATTCGTGAATCTGATACTGAAAGAGGTTCCAAAACTGATCACATTTCTGACCCAATACATGAGCGATCAGCATTCGGCCAAGTTCCACGCTCTCATTCAATATCCGTTCTATATGAATCTCCCGTCTATTCACAAACTGGAACTCATTGAAATCGCCAAAGCCAAAAGTAACTACATCTATGAAATATTACGGACAACAATATGATGATCTGCTGGAACAATAGTCGGACCCCGAACATTCCCGCGGTTCTCTATGCCTACATAAAACTCCGCTTGTTTTGCTTCTTAGAACAATGTAGTACACAGTACAGATAGGGCAACCTCCATATAACGAATATATGGCAGATTATCTGAATGAAATACAGCCAGATAGAAGGATCACAAACAGCAATGTATCGGAGTACGATAGTCCATGTACCCCGATGGACCAGCACCACCTAATTGTATATATCCAGCACTGGGACGGACACAGGATGTGTAGGCGGGGCCACCCCTGAAACCCCATAGTGTATTGTCAATATAATTGGCTTGATAGAGTCGGTTCCCCATACAGACAGGGGTTTTCAGAGGTTACAGAAAGCATTCAACTTTTGAATTCAACTTCGAGCTCAATACATTTGACAGCGTCGGGCTGCTCATTGCCAATCTATCACTCCATAACACCTACCGGATCTAGGGTTTTGCTGTAACCAGGGACCCTAGAATGGAGGTGCCCAGCACCATCGAGTTGACCATCACCATCATGTTCCGATTCAGCAAAGGGCCTTGGTCAGAGGCTTAACTTCGAAGGAGACGCTTCCGTTGCTAAACCTGACTCTCTCGAAGGGTGTCCAGCCATCAAGCCTGCCTTCGTGGCGGTCCCAAGTGCGGTAATCATCGACCAGGAGATTTGCTTCGCTTCTATTGCTGTCATGGCAGACTCTATTCTGTCTCCTAAGAGAGGGAATCCTGAGATTGCAAATAGCAACGAAATCGGTAGCGTCGTTAGGAAGCTGAAACTCTGTTAAAAAGCCCAGGCATGCATGCATATAGAGCGAGCTCAAGACGGCTACGAAATCTATTTCACAATTAAGGTTGCCTCTAAGAAATCGTTTCATGAATCAGATACAAGATCTCGGCAACCCGGAGCCCGCTTCGACGGCATAAGACAACCGCCAAGACGATGCTGGATTACGCGAATAGATGATTGCCAAACTATGTCTCGAATCGCCTTCCTTAAGAACAAATGATGATGCAACACGATCACAGATTGAAGTTTAAAATCAGCAATGAGAGAGAAGTTGATGAGATATGGATGATATGAGCAAGTTGAGAAGGTGTTAAATCATGATCATGGATAATGACAACAACATGTCAAAGTGACAAAATCATCAACAAAACAGAACTATTCACAAATTAATATCACTTTATATGCGGCCATGTTTGTTGGTGCAGGAAGAACGCTAAAAAGGCCAATACGTTGGTTACAGATTATAAACTGGTCACTGTTAATGGGAAGATCGAAGAGATCTGGAACATTTGTGGCATTAGCGAACAGAGCTGGAAACCGAATCGATAGAGCAGCAATGCTCGACGTAGCACCAATCTTCACAAAAATTGATTTCGAAACGCTATCAGTGCGATTAAAGGATAAAATCTGGTGAAGATCCCGACAAGCAACTGCTTTCATAACACACCCTGATTCATCTGACGAAAGCAGGAGAGCACTGCAGAAACGAGATGACAAATTTCACGGATCGTCGTCCGGCGTGGGACTTGGAGCTTACAGCAACGTGGGATGTCAAATCGGCCATCGCCGATGCCAAGCAGGCCTGTCTCTATCGGACCCCGAATGAGCTTTGAACGAAGTCGGGCGAGGCCGCCGCCGATCTCATCAACAGGGGGGAGGCCGCACCCCCTGCCAATATCCCTCTAACAAAGGGGTACCCTATACTACTAATCATCGCCAATAGAACGATCTCTCGTACATCGGCCGATCAACCCTCCAGTCGTACCGGTTGTCGGGTGGGAGGCGGCAGACCCCGGCCATGGGCAATGTACAAGGCGCCGATGGAAGCTCCGATGGGTCGTCGTCGACCGGTCGCGAGGCGATCGGCGCCCGCGTCGAGATCGCCGGTCGTGTGTTCCGGGTGGAGAAGCAGCTCGGCGAAGGCGGGTTCGCGTACGTGTTCAAGGTGATGGAAGAGGCGACGGCGAAGCCGTTCGCCCTGAAGCGGATTCTGGCTGGGGTCGGTGTCTGATGGGGTGAACCCCACGACCCCATTATCTGATCCCGCTGTTAGGACAGCGAGACGGCCAAGATCGCCGAACAGGAGATCAACATCATGGTAAAACCCTATCTGCCGCTCGTTACAGCTCCGAATGACGCCGTCGCTTAGAAACTCTGCACATCCCGTAACGTTATCAACTACAAAGGCCATGCCGTCAACACAAAGCCGAAACGCGGCGGGCATCGGTCCCCGGTCGAGTACCTGATCCTGATGGTAATACAGGGACCAGCACGGCAATCGCGCGCTATCCTGACCGTTATTTAGGAATACTGCCCCGGCGGGACGCTGACCCAGTTTCTGGCCGATCAGAAGGATGTGCCATTGGCGGAGGCGGCGGTTCGTAGGGCGGACGCCGTCCAGAAGCTCGCTGCTGAGATTGTGTAGGCGATCTCGATTGCGTTGGACGTGAGCAGCGCGGTCCGCGTCCTGCATACGCAGATGCCGCCGATCTGTCATCGCGACCTGAAGCTGGATAACGTCCTGCTCGGACAGGATCGCGTCTGGCGCCTCTGCGATTTCGGCAGCGCCACGACCCGCGTGAAAGCGTACGAGACGAAAGAGGAGATCACGCTCGAGGAAGAGCTCATACAGCAGTATACGACGGCTTCATATAGAGCGCCTGGTACGCCTCGAATATGCGTCTCCATAAGCCGCTTATCCATTCTGCAGAAATGGCGAACCTCTGGCAGAGACGGGTCGTGGGTCCCAAGGCCGATATCTGGGTAACAAAACCGCTTTTCGTGGTGAATTGTTCTGGCGAAGAGTCGCCACTATTCAGAAACATTTCTCATTTCCTTGTTTGAAGAAGTTTGCCATTCGAATCTGAATGCGATCCATTAGGCATTGGGATGTATCCTGTATACGATCATTTACCTGAAGCATCCGTTCCAGAACGGAACCAAGGCGCGGGTTTCGTTCCCGTCGAACACGAATTACTCCAGCACTTTCGTCGATCTGATTCGAGCCATGTTGACCGAAGAGTAAATTTTCCGATTCGCTCTCGATCACGTCTAAGCACGCAGTACAGCCCGGACGCCCGACCGAACATCGTAGATGTCGTCGACTACCTGACTACGATGCAGCGCGGCGAACGCCCCCGATTACGGAAGCCATCGGCGAGCGAGAAGACGTCGCGGAAGCGCGGCCAGAGCAAAACCGCCGCTAAACCCAAGATCAACGTGAAGAAGAAAGAGTCATCGGCGAGCCCGGGGTCTTCATCGGGAGAGGACGACGACCCGGAACCGAAGCCGACTCCACGCCCCAAATCGTCACCGAAGAAGCCCAGCGACGACGCCGGCGTCAAAGACATGTGGGACAGTATGACGCGGGCGCCGGCGCAGACTGATCTGCTGGGCTTGTTCGATCCGCTGGCGCCGGCGGCAACAAATTCGGCCGTACCCGCTGCTTGGACGGCGGCGAAGTCGCCGCCGCCGCCGCCTGTCAACGACTGGGTGCAGTTCTGACTGAATAAAATAATATTATTGAATTACGACGATTAAGAAGTGTGATTGTTCAAATCGATGGTCTCGGCTTCCGGCGCCTCCCAAAGACCTTCGTCGTCGTCGTCCATAGAGGGATCTGTAAGAAGGTGAGAGGCAGAGACTACGGTTTTTAGGGTCTTTAAAGACCTTGTTCGGAGCCTTCCGGCCTTAATCTGTATACGAATAAGAGCTCGCTATCGTTGTGAATGTTGAGATCGTTGGGTGTGGCCAATTCGTCCAGAGGCGGGTCGCCCTTCTCCCGGGTCCGATGCAGGCGAATGTCGCCAGGGACACGACCAACGGCCAGCGACAGTCTCTCCTTCAGCGACGACAGCGGGTTCGACAGCAAGCAGCGCACGAATACGGTCTGCTGCTGTCGCTTCAGTCGCAGATAATCGGAGTCGGGCGCCGGGCCACTGTCTGTCGCCGACATCGTCACGACGATTAGATCAGAAGCGCCTTGTCGATGTGGTAATTCTGCGCCTGTCGCGCATCAGTTAATCAGAGGAAGATGTTGACTGTTTTCGAATCTGCGCCTGTCGCGCATCTGTTAAACTCACGAAGATGTTGACGGTTCCAGAATCTGCGACTGTAGCGCATTTTATAAATAACGACAGCAAATTTCTGCGCCTGTCGAAAAATATGTTTAAACCTTGCGTCATTGCGAACCATCTTCCGAAGTCGAAGCATTTTGGAAACAGGGGGATTTTACTATTGGTATTTCTTCGCCATTATGTCATCATCAAATGCGAATGCTAGCTACTGTAGCTCATTTGTAAGCGACTGGTGCATCGTCGACCAGCTCGCGAGCGACCAGGATATAGGAGGCGTCGGTGGCGATCCCGCACTGATTCCTCTTATTCCTAGCCATACGAACATAGCCGGCCTCACCCCAGGTCGGCCCCCAGGAATTCTTCACGATCCAATAATCGCCGTCGTCCGGGTCGGTCCCGTATCCAACGGCCAGCACACCATGGTCCAGATCCTGGGCCGTGTTCCCACATCGCGGGTTGTCATAAATTCCACCTCCATACATTTGGAATGCTGGCCCCATCATTTAGGTATGGGATTCTGTCTTTCAGTTTGAATCTCTTACCGAAGCTACCGGCGTCGATGGCGACGGAAACGGCCGGGTGCTTCGCAAGCGCCGTCTGTAGGGCGTGTTCATCGCCTTCCGTGATGTTCACGTAGGACGTGAAGCGCGCCGCCTTGCTATAAAAGGCGTCGCGACATTGATGGCCGCTCGTCGCCCGATAAGGATAAGCCTGTTCGGTCTCGGCGCCCTCACCGATCACATACGCGAACGCCCGGTGCATCTCGCCGCCAGTATTGCAGTCGTCGGCGCCATTATCGACACAATCGACCAGCTGCTGTTCAGACAGCTCGATCAGGTCGCCGGTGGCGCGTGCGTGCGCGCCCTCCATGGCTCCGGTCGCCGAGAAGCTCCAGCACGACCCGCATTGCTCCTGATTCTTGACGCGCGTTACCATGCCAAGCTCGCGCCAGTCGACGGCATCGGGAAGCGGGCCAGGGTTCGGGGCCTGTACGGCTTCGGCCGGTCGTACGTGCGATGATCGACGATAGCCTCGCCGGGTGGCGAATTCGTGGTCGTCAAGGTCGGCGAATTGGTTCAGGGCCAGATAAAATCGACGCCGTCCCTGTTCGTATTCACGATTATGGGCGCGAATCCGATCGAGGTTGCGGCGGAAAAGCGCCAGGCGCTGGTCGTACTCGGCCTGGGTCGAATAGCGCTTGCCGAAGTCGCTCTGGAACTGGATGAATGCGGTATGGCCCGGATCAGCGCTCGCCACGCCCAGCGATAGCAGCAGGACGAGCAGGCAGAAGGACGGCAGCATGGCGAATGATGAGCGGAAGCGGTGCTGCGATGGCGCTGGACATGGCTTTAAGGGCGTTCGGAAGCAGGTCATGGACGAGGAATTTGATTGGCAGGCAACCGCCTCGGATTTCTACTCATCCTCCGAGACCATCTAAACAAGCAAACACGCACCGATCAGCGGGACCTGTTTATTACATGATTGAGACGTAGCGAGATGGATCCACCTGCCTGCTGGTGAGAACGTAGGCCGGCTCGGTTGCGATCCCGCACATGTTGTTGTGGTTTCGGGCCATCCAAATGTAGCCCTGCTGGCCCCAAGTCGAGCCCCACGAGTTCTTCACCAGCCAGTAGTCACCCCCTTGTCTCGTATTACCGTATCCCTGTAAATAATGATTAAAGACACTCAGCGTGTTTTGAAGCATTCCAGGATTTTGTTTTTATCATTTATTCGTCGCTCCCAATAAAAGAGAATATCGAAACTCTTATGGTAGAAACAAAAGATATCTTTTTTTTGCTAAACGAAAATAAAGGAATTTCAAACGCTTTTGGTAAACGTAAGAAACGTTTCGTACCACGACAAGGACAGCGTGATCCAGATCGGTGCTTGAACAAGCCCTGGACTTATAGACACCTCGAAAGTAGAACTGGAATCCTAACAAGGAATGTATCAGAATGGATTTTGTAGAGCAACCTAACAGTAGTACCGATATGGGAGGCATCAATGGCGACAGCGACGCCGGGTCGTTCAGCGACGGCAGCCTTCAGCGCCTGCTCGTCACCGGATTCCAGGGTCACATACTTGGCGAAAGGTTTCAGCGGCGTCAACGTCTGCAGGCGGCATTGTTCCACGCCCTGGTCGTGCCCGCTCACATAGCCGTACTGGCCTTCAGCGATGGTCCCGTTCTCGATCACGAACGCGAATGCATCTGTATAATCACCGCCTTCGGAGCAGGTGAAGGCGCCGTCGCGAACACAGTCGATCAGCTCCTGCTCGGAGAAGGATGCCGGCTTCTGGCCGTCGCCCTGGTCAAGGGCATACGCGCCCTCCATGGAGCCGGTCGTGGCGAAGCTCCAGCACGACCCGCACTGGCCCTGGTCCTTGACCGGCGTGATGAGGCCTTTCTGGCGCCAATCGACAGATGTTGGAAGCGCGTCGTTGGAGGCGAGACGAAACAGGCGATGCTTGTTGGACGACAGGGACGCCGTCGGTTTCAGCGAGAGACGCGCCGTAAATTCGTCGACGGAGAGGTCGGCGAACTTATTGACGGCGACCCAGTACGATTCGAGACCCAGGTCGGCCTTGGCATTATGCGAGCGAATGAAATCCAGATTGTGGCGGAACGTCTCATATCGGGCGTCGTGTTCGGCATCGCTGGCGTAGGCCTTGCTATAGGTGGTCAGAAACTGATGCCATTCGACATGGGCCAACGACGATGGAGCCGCCGCCGTCAGCGACAATGATATTAGAGCGAATATTGCCAGCAAAGTCCTCATCTTCAAATTTAGACACAAATAGCAGTTTTGAACAAAAGGAAAGGACCAGCATCAGCCAGCACGACCGACTCCTACGGGTAAAGTCGCCGGCCCCAGTGTTGCGGTGCCCCCGTCGGTTTAAGTAGCCAGCGTGTTGAGTGAGTGGGACTTGGCCGGGCAACAGTGCTGGCTATGTTTAAAGCGCCAGCGGTCGAGACCGGTTATGTGAGATAGGGTTGACCAGCTGGGTTGGCTTTTGGCGCCGAAATTGGCCCTCTGGAATCGGGTCTTTTTGCAAAGACAAGCATGTCAGATATCTTTTGTTTGATGACGGCAGAAACCCTCCTAAGAGTTTAAGAATCAATATTGTAGCAAGTGAGGCTGAGCTAGTGAATAGCTTTGTTCAAGCCCTGATAAAAGATTAAGAGGCAATATGGAAAATAGGTGAGGTTGAAGACCTTCATTGGTAAAGCTGAAAGATTCTTCTTTACAATGAGATTCAACTTCAGAGCTTCCACAGCAGATGGATCTTGATAAGCGAAGTCCAATACGGTCTCAACAGGCCTGGGTGTCGCGCTGCATTGCTTTTAACCTTGCAGCAGATAGATCGGCAGGCGGTGATGGATGATCACGATGCCAACCTGGGACGACCCAAGGCCACCATTAGATGGAGACATGTAGAGGGTTGTGACACCAACAGGACAGCCTATGAACAAGGTTGGGGCGGCGGGGCGCTGGGGTCCGATCTCAGCTATCTAATTCACCCCGAAACAGACAGTCCACACCAAATCCCCTTCTCATCTTCATTAGGCACCAGTTCAGGCCTGATGATAAGCATTTAGATGTTTTCTTGAGAAGCAGCAAGCAGCAATTCCGTCAAATATTGTGAATAGGCTACTTGACTGCATCAAGAAAATGGGATGAAAATCAGTCATACAAAAGTCGAAATGAATTCAAAGAATTGGAAACATTTGCTGTAATAACATCGACATGTCCTACTGGTTTCCGATGATCGATAGACTGGCTCTCACCTTGCAATGTTTAAGACTTTAAATCAATTTAGGCCATTGATTATGATGAAAAGGTCGATCGGTATATTATGATTAATTGGCCGGTATCTTAGAAGGATTCTGAATAGGTGTAAGTGCAGAAAACTTGTAAAGAGAGGCTATGAGCATCTAGATTGCTTGAGACGAATAGACCCAGGACGAATCAACGGGTGGCTCGGTCTTGTTTTCGCCCGAATCGCAGCCAACGAAAATTTTTGAAAAAACCTGGGCCATTCCATTAGAGATGATGCATTGCCAAATGAAAAGCTTAAAAAATACCTTTACCGCAACAGACTGACTGCTTTTCTACTGGTCGATCTGATTGCTCAACTGATGGAGCTGGTTCTAAATCTGGTAGCGATTGCTCGTATGGTGAAAGCTGATGGAACTCATCGCCAGTTAAATCGGTATACTGGTCGATATCTAAGCAGAAGGGTTTTTGATCCTGCTCGGCCTGGTAGTTAAACTTGTCAATATATTCGAGATTCTCGCTGAAGATCCGAAACCGCTCGGTGTATTCCTGCTCGGTCGCGTACGTTTTCGAATAATATGACACGAATTTGGGCCATTCTTTCTCGGGGCAGAGACCCGCGACGACGCCGACCAGCAGCAATACGACCGCCACCGACGACATTTCGTTATGAAGAAATGGATGGGGATGGCCTCCAGCTCACACAGGTGATGTGATGGGCCTATACTGATCATGTCAGAGATGAGCACACATGACTGGGCTGCTGACCTCATTACAATCACTTGATACAGCATAGAGAGAGACTAGGTTACTTGATCATAGCTTGATAGAGCATAACGCGATGCTGTAGCGGCGGCAGGGTCTGCAAGAGCAATGGGCTTCATCTTAAGAGGTCATAGCTCGATAAAGCATAAAACGGCGCTGTATGTCCTATCTCAATAGAACAAAAGATGTTGTAAGACGTCGTATTTTGATACAGCACAAAGAAAAGAAGAAACCCTAACCTTTGGGTATTCCATCCCAACCCATCAAACAATAAATTAAGATGTCCTTTCTTGCTAGAAGGAAAAGGTGAGACGTAGGGTCCTAATAAAGCTATAAGAAGACAGTAGTTAGAGAAAGCCTTATAGACCAAAACAGCAACGCAATACAGTGCTTCATCTTTTTGAAAGCAAGCTTGTAGTAGGGCTGAACGCAAGCTGGAGTCAAGGCCCTTTATCTGGCTGGCGTTGGATTCAATCTAGGTGTATGGCTTGGTGAAGTAGCTTTGGTCGTGGCAGGGAGACGGAGTAGACCATCAAATGCAGATTCAGAGGACGATTGGGTAAATAAAATTGCAGCTGGATCTGTGTATTCACTGATAAACGTTCTAGGTTACAATTGGATAGATAGCAGGGATGGAAGCCATAATACAAAGGCAGATGCTAAAGCTTCGGTTTCTTCGCGATATGAATAGTGTCGGCTATGACAGTAATCAGTGCCTAAGACCAAAATGGTAGCAAAATCTTACGGTCAACAGATCGGGCCGACCGCTCAGGCTCTCTCATCGCCTTGAAAACAAACGGCTTGGAAAAACGCTTCAGCTTTGATTTGGTATGCAACTCAACATTGTTACGATCAGCAAATTCATTGATTGCAATACGAAACGGTTCGGCGCCGTTCTCAAATCGGGCGTTATGCTCGTTGATGAATTTCAGGTTCTGGACGAAGATCTGATAACGGTTATTGTCCTCTTCCTCGGTTCCATATGATTTGTGATATTGCTGCTTGAATCTGTTCCATTCCTCGGCATCTCCGAGGCCAGCCACAATCGCAATGACGAACAAGATGACAATAGACAGCGACCACAATTGCATCGACATCATTACAGAATGAATTGCGCGCCCATCTCAAATTCTACATAAGCCCCCAGTCGCAACAAACCCTAGCGCCAGTCTAAGTGCGTTTAGGCACCTGACGGCACCCTGGTCTATAAATAGCCAAGGTACGGCGAGGCATGACCGGGCATGGCACTATGCCGACCACAGCGAGACATGTGGAGCGCTGGAAATGGTGGCAATTATGACTGCTGTATCTTTCGGGTCGAAACGGTGCCTCAATGCCGCTCTGGAGACTGAAATCAGGCAACAGCTATCAAACCATCATATAAGCGAACTGCAAACTTGTTTCTTGTTCTGTTTGCCATCGAATAACATAAGGATGGTTGGCTTGCATGGCGTTGTGAAGGCGATCAGCTCTCGATTTTCAGGATTGCTAGATCGAGTTGGTCCTGTGATCATGCATGCAGTTTCCAGGCCGCTCACAGAGAGTGAAGTCGGTTAATAGATCGCGTTGGCGTATTCATCTTTTACGCTTGCAGCCTCGATTCGAATTGAATGCTTCCCTTTTAAACCACAGCCAGTATCGGTCGCAAACTAAAAGCATTGGCCAGCCCTAGGCGATTCCCTTCTACAACTAGCGTTGATTTGTTTTTGGCTACGACTAGTTCATCGCCTTCGACATAATGCTAAGAGCAAGAAAGAACAGAAGTTAACAGCAATCATTGGGCTCATCGTTGTCGCACAGTTACCGCGATCAGTTATTCGATCGCCAACAATGCTGAGTGGAGCATGCCTATGTTGAGTCCTTCATGAAGAAATTTTGCATCTTCAAGTATTTCCTGATGGAATCGTGAAAAAAGGCGAGCAAACTGTAGCTATCGCCTTCAACTTGAACGTTCGAGCTGGATATTCTGCTCAGAATTGCTTTGCGATAATTGCTGCAATGAGAATACAGATATGAGGAAGCTAATACGTGTCATTCAAACAACTGTCAATTATCCTAAGGCTGAATTCAGTGTAACAAAGCTAAGGCTGGCTATTGATATCTATAGAAATCGGAGAAATCAATCAAACATGGATAAATGAAGTCAAATGTCGGACCGGAGATTCAATCTCAAAGCTTCGCTGTAGATGTGTAGCGATAATCAACACAGATTAGAGATTTCGATAAATTCATGGCACGTATGCTCCTTCCCGGGCCGTCCTGGAATTTTTCCGTTCAATCGACACCTTCAGAGAAGCATTGCTGGCAGGCGGGATTCTCTGAGAACACTGCCCCAGCATTCTGACTCGCCCATATAGGGATCTGGCAGTCCTGCACGCCTAACGAACAGGGTCACAGGATAACAACATCTCTAGAATGCACACATAGAGAATGACCTATCGTATGGTCTATCGTCTCACTAAATGAAAATCAGGAAGGGGCTGCGCCGCTCAGTGAGCAGGGGAATCTGACAGCAAATCGTGGGCTTTAATGGGGGCATGCAATGACCCCATAATGCTAAGCCCTTCCCAAACACGAACAGCGTAGATCAGATCCATGATGGCCGATAGATGCAGGTTGCCACACCAGCAGCTCTAAAAGACAGGCCGGAATGACTGACTGTCTGCGATAAACGTTCCGCTTTGTTCGAAGTGTAAGATCTATCTATTGAACAACGCAGGAGACGATTGTAGGTTTACAAGAGAATTATGCATGTATCAAAGAACATTATAACTCTACTCTATAGACAATGAATACATCTAACAGGATGAATACAGAAAACGCAGCTGGGCTGGAGCTTCTAGCTTAGAAGGACTACATGACCGCCACGTATTGCTGATCGTCAATGGAGGTTGGCGCCAAGATGTAAGCTGGGTATGTAGCAATACCACACATGTTGTTGTTGTTGCGGGCCATCCTGATATAGCCTTGATCACCCTAAACATCAATACAATCACGAAGGAGTTCACAGCATCACGACATCGTCATACCCATTCAGGACTCCAAGAGTTCTTCACCAGCCAGTAGTCTCCATGCTCCGAGTCGGTGCCGTATCCAACAACGAGAACGGCATGGTCAAGGTCATCCGATGAACATTGTTCTGATTTATACACGCCGCTGCTGTAAAACTGGAAATCTAGTAAACACATCAGAACGCAGCTCGCAGCCGGAAATTGCAAGCTTACCAGGGCTAGAGGCGTCAATAGCAACCGACACACCCGGATGTTGAGACGAGGCCACCTTCAAAGCGTTCTCGTCGCCCGAGACCAGAGTGACGTACTTAGAGAAGTACTTAAGCGTGCGGTACTTGCGAATTTGGCACTTTTCAGGGTTCTGATCCACGACGTTGACGTACTTGTAGTCCTTCTCGAGAACGGTCCCGTTAGCGATGACGAATTCGAAGGCGTCGGTGTAGATACCGCCGGTGTCACACGTAAAGGTGCCATCATCAACGCAATCAACGAGCTCTTGCTCAGAGAACGACAGCAGGTGCTTGTTGCCGAATCGCGTGGTCGGGTCGGCGGCCGAAGCGGCCAGCGCATGGGCGCCCTCCATGGATCCGGTCGCTGAGAAACTCCAGCAAGAACCGCATTGGCCTTGGTCTTTCACAGGGGTCACCATGCCGGTCGTGCGCCAATCAACCGAATCTGGGATCGTCTGGTTGTCGTCAGCCAGGCGGAACAGGCGGTTGTTGGAAGGGATGGACGGGCGTCGCTTCAGCTTCATTCGGGCGCGGAACTCGTCGTGGGTGAGATCGGCGAACCGGTTGATGGACAGCCGATGCTGTTTCAAGCCCAGCTCGGCCTGGGAGTTATGGGCGTCGATAAAGGCCACGTTCCGGCGGAAGATTTCGTAGCGAGCGTCGTGCTCGGCATCGGTCTCGTAAGCGCGGCCGTACTGGCTCATGAACGAATGCCATTCCTTGTGGAAGGCGAAGGCGGGGGCGGCCAGTGCCACGACGACAACCAGAAGCTGGGACCAAAGCGCCATCGTGAGCACAACAAGCCGTTTAGCAAACTGAAATCGAGCGGGAGCGGAACCGTGCCAGCCCTCCTTTCCACATCGGGACGGGCAGGAAGAGGGATTCCGCCTTTAAGGCACTTAATTACCGGCTGACGTTTTGCGGACTCAGGCGACAGTCTATTTCTGGCGGAGGGGCCACCTGCAGAGCCACGACGATGACTGGGACGAGGCCGCTCCTGGACTTTGCCAGGGCAGAGCCTCCTAGCACAGTCGCACCGTAAACGTTTGCAGCATGACGGCCGGCCCTGCCCGCACCGTCCTGCCGTACAGTTGCAGCTCACAGCGTGGCACCCAGATTCAGGGCTTCGGAAACAGTGGATTTGGCAGCACCGCATCCATGCTGACAGTGTGATGGGGGTATCTCATCATCGTGCAAACTCCCTAAACGTAACGCTGAGATCTTGCATACGCTGGATTGTGCTCTTCTACAGTACGACTGAGCGAACCGAAAATATGGCTGTCTTTGTGCGATTGCGGCTATTAAAGCTTGATGTTAGCTGCAGTAAAGGTTGTGAAGATATAGCAACGGCATTGCTCGTGACCAGCAATCGTCATGGTTTAAACATCGATGAAAATTTTCAGTTGCATTCGATTTTTCGTGTTGCAAATCTTACTATGTGAAACTCGATCGGTATCGCTTCGATCGATCTAATCAACGAAGATATGGGTGAGGGCGCCGTTGCAGGCGGCGACGGTCGCCAGATCCAGATCGAGTTCGTTATCGAATCCAGCCACAATGTCACGATGCAGTTCTCTCAGAAGGAGACCCTGGGCTCGGCCAAGATGGCGCTGGCGTCGTGCCTGAAAAAGGATCCGCGAGCTTTGCATTTCCTCGTCGAAGCGCATGAATCGATGCCGCTGTCGTCGTTATTCAGCCTGACCATCAATGTCGCCGAAGGTGAGCTCGTAACAATCCGCCACGATCCCGGTGATGGCCGCCGCCCGTACCCAATCTACACGAGGATTTCACGGCCCGGCAACGTGAAGCCGTTCATCGGCGGCTTCGCCCATCGTCAATCCGGCACCATCTTCCACCATGCCATCTGCCAGACCGAAGACGTCGAAGCTCGGGCACGCCGCGCCCAGCTCGACCCGAATCAGCGCCATCGCAATACGCAAACCGTCGATATCGCATCACGTCATATCCAGACGACGCGCGAAGCCGGCGTACAGGCTCCTCGCCCTGGTCTGGTCCTGGATACATCTCAAGACCGCGAAATAGTGCCTAGGCCGTATGTGGACGCAGAGACGGTCGATGCTCAACGGCTGCAGAAGGTCATCATGATTCAGTGCTTCGTGCGGCATCGGTTTGCATGCCGTCGGGCGCTGGCCTTGCTGAAGCTGCGAATGGCGTTCACAAACGAGACAATCGAGGGCAAGGCGAAGATGCAGGCAGCCACCGACGCCGAACGCGATCTGCAGATCGAAACGCGCCTGCACCCGCAGAACAAGAACGATTTCGGGATTCTGTTAGCTGAGCTGCAGCAATGGCGAAATCATGAACACGAACGCATTCTGAAGGCGCATTCGTCGGATCCGGCGACTCGGCAGCGCCTTCTACAGAATCTCTTGGATAAAGAGGTGAAGCTTCTGCAGACTATCGATCGTCTGCGAGCCAACGCCATGGCCATCGCACGAAAGCTGGCCGCACGTTTGCGTCTGCAGACGATGGCGGCGCCCAAAGCCTGGGAAATCTCCACAGGCGACGTGATTATGGTCGAAGACCAGAAATCGCAACGGGCACGAGACCTGCAGCAGCTGTATACGGCCCTGCAATTACGCAGCGTCTCGACCGAAGAACGTGTCGATCTGCTGTTGCACGTCAAGTGGACCGTGAGGCAGTACGACACAAGCCTGACGCGCGACATTTCCGATCTGATCGATCGCGAGGCCGACATGCTGAACAGAGGTCGAGGTGTAGCGAGTCTTACTGGACTGCGGCAGCGCTTGGTGAATCTGTTCTATCGGTTCGTGTGCGAACCCGAATTCAACCCGCAGGCACTCTGCAGCTGAGACCGCCCACTTACTGAAAATAGATAAATACAGGCCGGCAGGAATGGACTTTCAAATAGATATATTAGGCGTCACTAACAAGCAATGGGACAGTAAGACGGAGACCGCGCTCATCGATCATATCGCTGAAAAACAGCCTTTCGCGAATGAGCAGATGCCTTCGCACCTCTTTTAGCATGGCTGAATAGGCAGCACTTAACCTAAACCGGCGTAATGTGAAGTGCTCCATTTGATGGAACACGTCAGAGGCCGGCTTGGCGAAAAGATCATTCGACAGTGGCACACAACTTGAATGAATCAGATTATCAATCTTTTGAATCTCAGGCGAATCCAGATCGACATCACGTGCCAATGACCGAGGCGATTCCTTTCGAAGATACATATCGAAAATGTTCTTAGCTAGGCGAAGCCGAGCTTCCGGATCCCGTTCATCTGGAAACATCTTCGCCACCATGAAGAACTGATACCACTTCAGAAAAGACGACATCTCGTGTCCTAAAACTGTCTACCTCCAGCAAAGCGCAGTCGGTGTCAGCCGATACGAAATCATTGAAGAACGTGAAATACAAAGGATCGGAGAGGATGCCAGCTAATGTCAGGGCGCGCTCCGGTCTGGGAACGATTGGAACAGGCGGAGCCGATTTGAACGACTTTCTAAGCGGCAAAGCCACAGAAGCCATAAAGCATGCCAACGCGCGAAAAGCAGAGACGAATCGCGATGGATCCACTTTGATTTTCAGCGCTACGGGAATACAATACAGTGCAACAAAAAACGTCTGCCAAATCAGTTAGATTATTGCATACAAAAAGTGCTTCAAAAACGTTATGCTCAAAAGACAATAGCTTAAAATTGAAAATGTAGCAAATGATTGAGATATAGGAAAAGGAATCATACTTGAGACAGCGCGATCATTCCAAGTTCATTATGAATGCCGAATATTTTACACTGTCGCTTGACGGAGGCGTATAGTCCTCCTAGAATAACAAACGCTAGACTATTGCAGGATAACAGAAAGAGATGAGAAGTCGCGACCTGCTGGTCGCAGGGGGCATAGATCGACTTTGTAGCGTCTCGGAGGAAAGGGGTCAACGTCTGAATCGTTGTGAACAGAAACGGGACGCTCATGGCGAGAAGAAACATTCGCACCAGCCCAGCATCGCTGATTGTAAAAAGCCAGCGTGTGTACCGCGGCGGCTCGGCTTCTCCAGCGTGAAATATAACATGTAGTCGCCAGCCGAGAATTGTATATGGAATGACAGATGCAAGAGAGAGAACGTTAACAGCCCATCGAGCTACAATATTACAGTGGACCGACGGCGATAACGAATCAGATAACAGATCATAGGCGTCGACAATAATACTGGCCACAACAGCACAAGCAGCCAAAGGGAGGCACGTCTGTGCTAACGGTGGATAATGCTGTCTCGCGAACACCAGTAGCAGGGCGCCGGAGACAGACACGGCCGCGGTCCCAATCGAGGCAACCGCCGCCGGTCGCGGCAGCCATTTGCCGCCCATGGTCACCAACAGCGACCCGCCCGCCATAATGCAGACTACGGCGGCAGCACGAGACGAGTTCGGCATTATCCTTGGGGGTGCCATGAAGACAAATGTCGATGACAGCGACAAGTGAGGCGCGACCAGACGTCGACTGGGACGGCGCGACCACCTCCTGTAATGAAATCTGGGGCGGCGCGGCCCTTATTCGTCTGCCTCAATGATGCTTTGTGGTGGCGCTGTGATGATAAGCGACGAATCGGAAGCGACGCAAGCAGGTTCCAGACCCAAACGCTCAGCAAAACAGTCGAAACTCCGTGCGGACAACGGGCTGTCTGGTACAGAGCAGCTTCAGCAGTGGATCGATCAAGAATGGTTTACAATACAGTTTAATTATTGAGGATTATCGATGTTTTCTATGGATGAGTAGTCGCTGGCCGGACGGGACCGTAGAAGCGATTTGACGCTGGCCAGGAGCGCCAGAGAGCACAGCGAGGTGGTTAGAAAGACCGGCTGTGACTCCAGGCCTGTCTTGATCGATTCCAGCAGGGTGAAGACAGAGACCCATGCCCACACACCTGATACTGCTAGGCGAGTATTCCTGTTTCGACTAGGAACGAAGGGAGTCCCGTAGTGCTTCTTGACGATCTGGATCGAGGCCAATATGGCAATGGCCGCCAGATACAGCTGGAACTTGATAGACCTGATCGCCTGCATCATGAGAATGCATGGCAAGAACGTCAACGATGCGAATAACGCCGTCCAATCAGACAGGCCGAATAAAATGTCCAAGACCGCCAGCATGCCGGCATTCGCGACCCGGTGCCTCCATAGAACAGCGATTACGGCAGACAATATGACGATGATGACATCAAGTTTCACATGAAAGCTCTCTGAGACAAACTTGAGAAGCGTCCTTTTATCTCGCGCCGCACTTGCCGGTACCCTGATAACGACTTCGTCCAGAGAACCGACGTCGGCCATCTTGCCGACGCGTTGGAGGAGCACCACTACTATTGCTAATACGAAAAAGAGCGCCGTCGTGTGTTAGGGATTTGGAAAAGATCTGGGTTATGGGCTCTAGCCAAATAGCCACTATTAATCCAGGGCAACTTTATGGCCGGCCGGAAGATGCGGAAGAGAAACTGCGTCGGCATTCGGACAAAATTGCGTAACAAAACTTTGAATAAGGTTTGCGGAAGTTTGTACTTTTGTCACCGAGCAGATCACATTTTTTTTATTTCGTCGGACTTTTACGCACGCCGAAGTGCCCATTGTTTACGTCTGCAAGGGTCGTAAGCGTCATGGATCCACCAGCTCCTTGCCCTGACCGCATCCTGGACGATATGGGTTCGGCTTTCTGCATGGGTGCCATTGGCGGTGGAATCTGGCATTCCATTAAAGGTTCAATGAAGAAAACAGCGGCCGATAACAGCTGCTGATGATGCTGTCTAGGAATCCGAAACAGTCCCCGAAACGAACGAATCACTGGAATGGTGCAATCGGTCAAAATGCGAGCCCCAGCTCTTGGCGGCGCTTTTGCTGCTTTTGGTGGCATCTTCTCAAGTGTCGACTGCGTCCTGGTCCATGTCAGGAAGAAAGAGGATCCATGGAATGCTATAATGTCGGGAGCTACTTCTAGTGCCATTCTCGCTGCTCGCGGTACATTCTCTCTTCAGTGTTCTTCTCGCTTATTTCTTTTCAAACTTCGCGTCTTTAATGTTTTCGCTTTTTTTAAGATCTTGCTACGATTTTGTTGCTATAGATGGTAGCTAATGTATTTTCTGTCTTGCAGCTGGATGGAAAGTGATGGCCAGGCAAGCAGTTTTAGGGGGTGTTATCCTTGGCGTCATTGAAGGCCTTGGCATTGTCTTGACGAAATACGGAGCCCAGCCACAGATGGTCGAGCCTCCAGGCCTGAACCCATTCGGTTCGGCGATCGCCGCGCCACCAACTGCACCCGCTGCTCCAGCATACTCGGAATCGTTCGCAACCGATGTTGCGATGGAGGACGATGCCAGCATTTTCTCATTTGACGACTTCAACATGCGCGACGACGATTCAGCCGACGATTTCACGTCAGCCGAACGCTTCACTTAAGTTTTTAGTGTAAATATATAACTCCACAGTAATACAAGCAATCAGAACCACAATTTTTTTTCATTTTGTTAAATCCATATCGTTGCCGGTTTGAAGATGCACCGTCACTGTTAGACGAGCTGCTCCAAGCGTCTGTTTGTCGGTGACCAACACAATGATGTTATTGTCCGCATTCGGGAACAAATCTTTCAGCGATTTCTCCAGATTGGGCTCATACATGGCACGCAGGGCTTTGTTCGAAAGCCATAACACTGAATCCTCGGTAGCTAGGCCGGGATCGGATAGCTTGCTGTTAGAACCAAAATTAGATGTGAACAGCTGTTAGATAACAAGAACGCTTACAGGACGTTATCGGCTTTTAGTTTGTCGATAAGATCTTGAAGCGTATCTTCGCGCTTGGCGAACACACTAGCTTGTCGTTTGCCACAAACGATGCAGTCGGGTTTTCGTTCATACGGGAATGTACGACCATAAACGCCAGCCGATCCTTTTATCATAAACATCAAAATATAGAACGTAACGGGTCGTAACACTCACCGATGTACATGAAATAGTTGCTTAAAGGCTGAGACATCCAGGTCGCTACTTTCAGTGCTTCATTGACGCAAGCAGCTAAGCATAAACTGTTTAGAGACATCAAAACATTTCCGGAAAAAACTCTGAAACATGTCATTTTCGAAAGCATGGCCGAGTCTCACATAGAAACTTAACAAAAGATTAGAGTGCATACCAGCGATAACAGCATTAGTAGCAGCAATGGCAGGGATAATATTTTTGATAACTTGCATAGTCAGGCTGTATGTAACTCCACTGATACCGAACAGTTTTGCCCGTTCTTCAGCTCTTAGAAACAGCCATTGCATGTGCTTGTGATCGTCACTATCCAGCTTAACAAATTCTTGGTCACCGTCGCCCTCATCTCTCCATTTATATTCGGTAGGAGATGACAGCTCTTTCACTAAAATCAAATCATTCGATGATGAGTAAAGAGCTTCCATATGATCAGCAAATACAAACGTTTGGGCCATTCGACTTCTAAAGTATAAGCGATACAATGCTCAGGCAATCGAGGAACGCTCGCCAGCGTGCACATAGCGAATCGTTGCTGGATCGGCAGCGTATCGACACTGCATTCGTCTAAAAAAACAAACTTCAATAGAAATCATCATGAAAATACAGCCGAGATACAGCAAGACGTCAGATGCGGGAAAAACAGTCGAGCTTGGCCTTTGAAGCCTTCCGTGCCTCCATCAATCAAAGGAATGCACGTCGTCATATCAGGTTGGCCATCCTCATCGAACTGAACCTAGCAATGCGATCACAGCAAATACAGAGAAGATTGCATTCTGCAAACCAAATCGAATAGCGTCGCGTTCAGCCATCTCCTTGCTGCAACCTAAACTGCTATCAGACATAAAGGAGCATCATTGACGAACAGCGAATACATTGTCTAATCCGGCGATGACTATGAAGAACTGCGAATAAAAGTCAGGAGAGAACTCCTGAATCTTCTTGAAGTGCCTATATATCGATGGGTGAGATTGAAGCCAGAATAAACAATAAGACACGAACGGAGTGATCTTGACGCCAGGGCAACGTTTCTGTACGAATTCTGCAGCAACCTCAGCTTTCGGGCGGGAAATGTCGCTTTGCCGAAACAGAAATTGCCGATTCAGATTGGACAGCTCAATCGTATCGATATCGATTACCTAAACAGCAAAATTACTTTATGAAGTGCACGATGATGAAAAAGGACATCAACAGAAAAAACGATGCTGTCAATGTTACACCAAGAAAGAGTTCAAGAAATTGCAGGTAGATATAAACGTTGAAATAACAATGAAACAGAAGCAAACAGAAATCAAGAGAGAGAAACCAAAAAGCCTGAACCAGAACCAAGGTTCTTTGAACGAATGGCAGATTAACATTTCGAGCATACATCGATATTCGTGAAGCCAGATAGAGCGAGATTCTTTAAAATTTCGCATCCAAGACCGCCAGCGCCAACAACCAGCACGCGACGATCCTCGCTAGCAAGCAAGTCCATATTCTGATGAAGACCCAAACAATCACGTCAGATTTTGGGGAGATTTCTGCAACCTAACCAGCAAACCTGCTGCCCGGGTTCAAAAGCTGCCAGAGACGATTAGAGCTGCATCTGCAGTCAATCACTACCACTAACCTTCTGGAGTCAACGACGATGGTCGCGACAGCATATTCCTAAGCGACGGCCAGACGACCGACGCCGACGTCATGGCTGCAGAGAGGAATCCGGAATGGACCCGCGATCGGCCATCATCTCATAGACACTCACGGCTCCCCAACTTTACTAACAATGAATGCATCATTAACAGCTGTCTCTTATTCAGTCTGTAGAGGTGCTCAACACGCTATCAATCTATATACAGATGGATAACAGTATTATCCATCTGAAGGTTCAGAATTTTTTCATTGCTCGCTAGAACCTGCGTACAAAATTCTTGCAAGAAAATGGCAGTATGAAATACGAAGCACTGAAGTGACAATCAAGATCATTTTGGCAGCGACAGCGAATACAAGAACGAGGAATCCGGATCTGCTGGGTTTTGATGACAGATAAATATGTTTATTAAATTCCTAGCAGGTCGTAATCGTCGAGCATATCGCTGTACTTCATGATATGGCGACGAATCTTGGACGAATCCGTCCAGGTGACGAAATCCTCCAGCGTTCGGGTGACGAGCATGGCCGGGTCCCTGACCGTATCAGGACCTACTCGAACGTGACCAGCCTCGATTAGCGTGATCGCCTCACGAAGCGTCTCCGCCATCTTCAGACGGACCATGACGACTGGCAGACGACGCCGACAGAACGACGATGTTGTGATATTGGCGCATAGAGAGAGACTCTTCCGGCTAGTAATCAATCCCATATTGTATCTACAGAGATCCTTATCAGAATTATAGATGATAAAACAGCAGGAAACTTTCCATTAAGAAGAGAAATGTGAACCATATTTTCCAAAAAACAGAGAAAAGAACAAAAAGGATCCGTAAAAACCTATTTACAGTTTATCAAGAAGCTGCTCTGTAGTTTTGCAGCGGAATGGATCGCGAGGGTCCAGAGCGAGAAGACGATTGGCGAGCTTGGTGATGGCACCGCAGAGACGGTTGTATTTCCGGTAGTCTTCGCGGTCCTGAATGTGATAGCGACGAAGGATGGCAGTCTCGCGGGCAGAATCGTCAGTCTTCCATTGCAAGAAGTCGACCTTCTTCAGCAAGCGCTGCTCATGGTATTTCAGCTGACGCATCGTTCCTGGGAAATTACAGAATCCAGCAACGAAGTCCGAAGGCTTGCCGAAACCCTAATGGAAGGATTTGCGAAACTGCGCATTTTTGAAAACTCGTCGGCGCACTATTTGCGATTAGTGACGCTGTTTATAGAAACACAGACTTGTACATTTTTCATACAAACGCATTTTTTCAGAGACAGACAATAAGCTGCTGATTTGATTATTATGCTTCGATAGGGGTTTGGTTCGATGAATGCAGCTTGGATTTCGTCACTCCGAACATGGTGAAGAGGGCGTTGACCGCCACCGATGTATGAATGAAGGTCCTGGATCTGGAGATATCGTCATCGGAGGCCGCGAGCATCGTTAGCATCATTCCCAGACGATCTGCGCGCCCTTTCACAATCGCATACGCCAGCTAACATGAAATTAACCATCCCTCATACGCCACAACAACTTTCTTTACCGTCGCGATTACATCAGCGGCGACGTTCGCCTCCGTCTTTCTCCCGATCGCAACGATCTCGCTAATGATCGCATGAGCGCCCACAATCCGAGCCCAATCGTCGCCGACGCCGTCACCAACCCGGCTCAGGCAGGCTACGGCCTCATCGAAATCGGCCTCGTCGTACGGATCCATGCACACAGGGCCGCCGAATGCGGCGCGGAACGCACCCACGGTCGCGTACGACGCCGCCAGGCGGTCCAGGACGCGGCCCAGAGCTCGACAGGCCGGTGCGACGGCCCGGGCAGCGACGTGGCCGATGTATTGACGGACGCGGTGGGAGATGGCTTCACTGCCGACGTGACAAACGACGCTGTCCGTGAACGAGTTGTGCAGCCGCGATCGGGCGCGTACGAAGTCGCGGCATGATTTGCAGATGAAGGCGCCGTCGTCCGCCACCTCTCTGCACACGATTTTGGCATCGACGCCGCTCAGGCCGTCGACGAACTTCTGCGTTTGCTGTTTGATGGCGTCGATAGCGGCGCGAGCGCAGGCGGAGGCTTCGGCGTCCGCCACGGCGGCCTTCCGCTTTCGGAGCTGCTCGCGTGCCGCCTGCACCTGCAAGCTGAGAGCGGCGAGGGTCGCGGAATCATCCTGGTCATGATGCTGTAGAAGGTGGATAAGAAGAGGGCGGAAATCGTCCTGCATGAGACCGCCCGGGACCGTGTCGTGCAAGACCGCGAACAGACGTCGAACGATCCCGGCGGCGGACCCCGTCGACAGCTGCTGCCGTAACGACGCCCTCGGGCATTCAACAAGAGGCGGTCGACGTTGAAGGAACGCGACCAGTTCGGCACCGACGCCTTCTGACTGAACGTCTGACGTCGTCATCGCCGTTCGCAAGACAACGTACGCGCCTGGGTCGGCGACCACGAGCGATTTGAGAATCGGGTCGGCGCGCTGAGCGATTCGAACGATATCGCCGGCGCGAACGGTCCAGACGGCGGCGTCGCAGCGATGGGCGGGTGCGACCTCGGCCGGGGCCGCGTACTGCAGCTGCCGGGCGAACGTTGACAGTGTCGTGCGCCATTGCTCCCGCAGGGCGATCACCATCTTGGATTGATGTCCGGCGCCGGTGGCGACGGCTGCGAGATTGTCGGCGACCACGATCAGATTGACGGTATCGCGCGGAGCGATCGATCGCCTGGCTAATACGGCCGGCGAATGTTTCATGGCTGTGGCGATCCAGTCGACAAAGATCACCTCGAGCGTGTCGTGAGCGGCGGCGACGAGAGCGACGTTCGCCGGGACGGCGTCGGTCGTGGTGAGGCTCAGGATGCGGTCGCAGAGGGAGCCCACGAACGCCACCGTATCGGTGTTGGATTCGTCGAATAGATCCAGGTTGGTACGAATGACGTCGTCGACAATGTCTGCCAGGTGCTTCACAGGGAAGCGCCTCACCACAGCTCGCACAATGCATCGGGAGGCGCCACGATCAAGACGACGAACTGCGGCGATGACGGGGACTGGGTCGCAGTCGGGCATCAGGTCGTTGGCGAACGCGTCTGCAAGTTCATCATCGACGCCGATCGCGACGAGGATGTCGGCGAAGATGGTCGGCTGCGAATGTAATCGAACCAGCAAGGCCGCCAGCGCCGATTTCTGAGTCGGAGTCCATCCCGGAGACCGCACGAACGGCGACTTCGGCAAGCGGAGGCGAAGGATGCGTTCCTGTTGAGCGACGGCGCTGAGTTCGGGTTCGAGAGCGTCGAGATCGGCAGCGAAGCTGGCGACAGCCGCCTTGACCGTATCACGGCCGAGAAGGCGCCGTTGCAGGCGACAGCAAAGCGACGCCGACGACGGCTCCTGTTCGACTTCCATCTGTGACTCGTCGCCGTTGTATGCCGGTCCCATCGTCATTTATTGTCAGAGATCACCTGGAGCCGCTGGCAGTTTCCGGCCCCGGATGGCATCGGCAATCTTCTCGGCGATCATGATCACCGGCGCGTTCAAGTTCCCGGCCGTCACCTGCGGCATCAGACTGGCATCGGCGACGCGGACGCCGTCAACACCACGAACACGCCCTTCCATATCGACGACATCACCAAGGCGACAGGTTCCGCATGGATGATAGGCGCTCTCCAAATGCTGCCGAATATACCTATCCAGATCGTCGTCGCTCTGACATTTCGGCCCTGGGCTGATCTCGCTACCGGCCAATCCTTTCATGGCCGGCTGCGATACCACGAGGCGGGCAGCGCGCAGCGCGTCTCGCAATTCGCGCCAGTCCGCATCCGTCGAAAGAGCATTGAACTGGATCCGCGGCGGGTCGCGAACGTCGCTGGAAAGAGCGCGGATCGAGCCACGCTCCCTGGACCGTAACGTGCCGACGTGAATCTGGAACGAATGGCCAGTACGGGACGGCGCCACGCTGCTTCCGTCGTACGAAACTGCCACCGGCAGGAAATGGAACTGGACGTTGGGATAGGCGACGTCCGGCGACGACCGAATAAACGCCCCGGATTCGAAATGGTTTGTGGCACCGAGACCATTCTTGAACAGGAGCCAGCGGGCGCCGATCGCGGCCTTCGCTATCGGATTACGGACGTACTGGGCCAGGGAGACCGGCTCGAGACATTCCTGTTGGAAGTAGAGTTCGTGATGGTCCTGGAGATTGCGCCCGACCCCGGACGATGCCGACACAAGCGGTACGTTGATCGCGGCCAGATGATTCGGATCCCCAATTCCCGACACCTGCAGGAGATGCGGCGATAGAATCGCGCCGGCGCAGACGATGACCTCACGGCGCGCCTGGACGCGCTTCAGCTGTCCAGCACGATCGCGGTATTCGACAGCCACGGCGCGAGTCCCGTCGAACACGATCCGCTGCGCCATCGCATAAACTTCGACATTGAGGTTCTCTCGCCCACGAGCTTGTTTCAGATAGCTAGCAGATGTTGAGCAACGTTTCCCTGTGCGGAGACATGATCAGGGGGTCAGTACGGCGTGAGCGCCCAATCACAAACCTCGATCGGGACCGGAATGGAAAACGGTCATGGCGAACTTGGTGAAACCTTCTTGGTGGCGGCCGTTGTAGTCGTGGACGGCGCCGTACCCAGCCTGGACGCCGGCGTCGATGAAGGCTTGGTGGAGCGGCGTCCCGCTCGGGTTATCGCCATGCTTGACATGGAGCGGGCCGTCCTGGCCGCGGTACGGGTCGGCTGCACCATGCCACGATTCGGCTTTCTTGAAATACGGCAGCACATCGGCATAGGCCCAGCCTTCGGCGCCCATCGCCTTCCAGCTATCGAAATCGGCACGGTTTCCGCGAACGTACACCATCCCGTTGATCGACGATGACCCGCCCAGCCTTGGCACGCGATTTTAATGCCGACACCGTACCGGCCCATGCGAACTTACAATCGACCTCGCGGGCATGACACGATCCGGCCATTCAATGACTGATCCGGATCCAGACGGAAGTTCCAGTTCAGATCGGTGAATGACATTGGAATGGCCAGCGCGCTTGGCATTTGTACGAACAGTGACGCGAGCCGGCCACGATCGTCACCGCCAGCCTCGAGCAGGGTAACGGAAGAGCTGCCGTCCTCCGTTAAACGGTTGGCCATGACGCAGCCGGCCGACCCGGCGCCGACGACAACATAATCGCTGACAGCGCTGAACCTACGCCGCTGGATCGCGAGCCGGATCGCTAGCATTATGATCGGGGCGGGATAATGCCACTCGAATTAACCGCAGCGATTTAACTTTAAGGCGGATCGATTTTTTGAAACCTACGGGATGTTCCGTTACAGAAGGCAAAAGGCGCAAAACTCAGCGCTGGAGTCAGGTTCGGTCGTACTGTACGTTATTTGGTCCTGTGGGCTACCGCCACTATGTTCACTGTCAGATATTGTTCGAGAAGCAGTGCATGACAGTTACCTTGAAACAGGGATCTCGGTGTGCGGAGACCTCTCATCGCTGCTGTCCTTAGAGTTGGCAGTTATCTCACTCACTGAGAAGTTGTTTCGATGTCCGGCCCAAACCTGCTGGTGCGCTATGCTGCCTATGCATTTGACATTAACGCTATGGAATAAATTTCTTCCAGAAATACGTATCACCATTGTCGATCTTTTTGTCTGCATATTGAATTTATGGTCAGAATTCGATGAATGGAAATACTGATACAATTTGTTATTTTTAGAAGCTGAATCATTGAGTTAATTTCGAGCTAAAACATCAACATTTCAGTGTTTAGGTTGCCCTACTGGTACCCAATGGATATGTTCGCTTCTGACTCAGGGCAAAAAGCAGTTGTTGAAGACCAAATTGAAAAAAATTGCCTGAACAGAAGAAGGAATCCCTCCAACCACGATATTGACGGCAAGCAAATTTGTTATACAAGCCATGATGAATTTCAATCCGCATACCGCAATTCAATGCGAGAAGCGAACGAAGTCGACGAGCTGGGCCGGGCAGTTCTCAATGCCGACGGTACCGTCCAGTCGGTTAGCATCATGCTCGGTCCTTCGACTATGGTGAATGATGTTGGCAGGCGAGTGGATCGTTGGCGGCGTCCAAAGCGGACCTGACACGTGTCTGTCATATGGTCGATCTAATATCCGAAAGAACGCTCGATCATGCGCCCATTGAGCATTTAACTGGTTCGTAGAGCTGCCGATGCCGGATTGCAAATAGTTGATTATGAATGTCAGCATCGTTCGATGATGGAAGTTATTTCGCTTTGACTGGGCGTGACAAGCAGATCCTAGCCATTCACTACAGAAACCAGAGCTTGAGGTCATCATAATACTTGCCTCTCAATGTTCCATTCATTGAAAGCTGAAGCTTTATAAACACGTTCGGAATTATCGACGTATTCGATTCACATAACGGATTGTGAAGGATGTCCGAGTAGACCTGGGATAAACACTGCCCAGAGATATGTTTGCTTCGGTCATGTTAGCGACTTCATGTCCGACATAATCTTTTCGAGTCTACAGACGATCAGCAACCATCCAAAACATTTTGCAACAAATGCACACCGTTTCAATTTGGTGTAGATATTCGCGATAGAATTCGTCTCGGAACACAAGCAGGCTACGTCGGCGAAGAAACAGCTGGGAAACCTGACACGAACGGAAATTAGTTGGAAGTCAAGCTAACATTTTAAAATCATTTACCGGGTCGACTTTAGACGCCGCCGTTAATGACGGGTAGAAGCTCATGACGCAGCTGGATCCAGTCGATAAGATCGCTACACAAGGGTGGTACAATGGGCCATCAGTATGAGCCATTATCCTTTAAAGCAAAGTTCAGCATTGATTGGCCGATCTCATAAAAACTGCAACAAACCCTTCGCCAGGTCGATATTGGTTTACCAAGACGTGATTCGGCCTGCAATCTTCAGAAAAGATGCCGAAAGCCATGATGCGATCAACGACCGCATTCAGATATTCAGGAAGCGGCTCCGGATCCAGACCGTTCTCCTGCGGTTGCCCTCCAAATTGCTGTAATCGCCTGCGCTTTAACTCGATCCAATTCTGTGATTCACATTGATGAAGCAAGCCTTGTTCTTCTTCAACAGAAATCTATCAGATAATAAGCATAACAGGCAACACTCGACAGATGAGTTTGGTTATGTAAAGCGAAGAAAAACAGAAGAAAGGATGAATCGCCTAAGATCCCGATATCGCTGAACTATAAAAAAAACAAAGCAAATCAGCAATCAATGAAGCTAATTGAAATAGCCATTTCAGTTGCATAAGCAAAGATAATGTATTCTGACAAGTGATAAAGCAGTTGGCGTTTCTGTAAGCCTAAATATTAAAATCATAGTTAGTACTGACAAAGTCGGGTATATAGAAAGCTGTCGGAATTGAGCCGATAGGCTTTGGCAGTGTCAAGCTCGTCGTCGTTGCTGACCGAATTCTGGTAGCCAACTCGTCCGGATCGACAAGTGCCTCGGCCTGGATGGCGCTCTCCTTCCTCTGTCGTAGCGCGGCTAGCGCTAACTTCGCTCCTATAACAACCATCTCGATAGTGAAATGATATCTGAACCCTCAGTAACGACATGATAGTGGCCGCGTCCCTCACAGCAGAAGAGATTGGAAGATGCTATTTAAGCTCCATACAGAATACACTGACTACAGACATCTTGAGTACTCTATCGCCAGCATAAAGTTGTTCATGAAGTTGTTATAAAAAAGGCTTGTCGAGGCTTGTATTGATTTAATCAAATAAACGAGCTTGTTTTGAAAGGAAAATAAACATGGATCTGACAGTTTTTGATTCGTAAAAGATATTATGGCACGCGGGCGTCGTTACGACCCGTCTCAGAAGACGTCAAAGATGAGATTTGGTTTGCTTTTCGCGACGGCGCTGCTGCTGCTGACGACGATCGATGCCGCTACGATTAACATTATTGACGCCAACCCGACCACAGAGGCAACTAGTGCAGCACCAACTCCAGCCCCGACGAAACCAGGTGATGTAGTACGAGCTGTCGAGACGTCTAAGATCGCCTTGCTGGCGGGAAGCAGCCGATGTACAGGAGACGCTATTGCGCTTGTCAGCATGAGCAGTGATTTCAAATACCCGACGACCAGTCCAGCAATAAGGACGCTTCCAGCAATCACGATCTCAATAGCGATTGGAGCGGCCATAACAATCCTCATCCAAGCCATTCTATAACGCTCGTCCCTGTCAAGGAAGCAACATTTTTGAACAGAGCATTCTAATTAATTAAAATATGATAAATTTCACCCGGTTTAGACCCAAATTACGAAATCTGAGATAGAAATCTCATCCGTGTTGGAACACGCCGGGGTTGCGAATACGTAGTTCCAGCGATCGCTTGAATAGAAGGTCCAACAAGAACTTCGAATATGGGACCTAACAGAAAGAGAAACAAAAAAAACAGACATTCGTTTTGATTATTAAAGAATTTGGTGCCAAGGCACCCGCGACGCTCTGCAGTAGTGCAATACAGAGGTCACGTGCGACCGTCGAGGATGGCAAGCCAGAGCCTCAACGATCTGGCGACAAAAATAATCGTGAACAGTGTCCCCAGTGGAGACAAGAACTTTGTCACGAGTTCTAGAACAGATACTACACTTGATCTTAGCCAAAAGGCCGAGAAGGTTAACGTTCCAATGCGATTCTCGGGCCCTAAATCACAGCAGAATCTGGGAACCCGATTATGGGACTTTCAGATGCAGAAAGCTGCGCGACGGACGCATAACATTGCTGCGAACGCAGTTTTTTATTATACTGAAAGCAATGTCAAGGGTGTCATCTGGAGCTGGGATGGGTGAGCCAGGTTCCGGATGCTTTGGCCGAGCGTCGTCCACGTCTGGATGAACTGCGTTTGTACCCGTGGTGATTGTGACGTCGGCCAGATCGTCACAAAAAAGATTCGCGACTCGACTGGCATGTAGAGGTAGCAGAGCTTGGTGTTCGGTTCTCGATGCAGGACCGCCCTCCTGAGCTGTTTATCGCCATATTCCATCAGCAAACAGACGATGTTAGCCATATGCGAATCTAGATTAAATCCGGTCTGAAACTAGTATTAGCTTGAAGTTCTATTATATGATAATAGCTTACTGTTGAACTATAAGAATAGATACTAGACCATGATCGAAGGCCAGAAGGGCGCTCGACATCCTCTGGAAACTGGTACCCTTGTAGCATGGCTGGTCTTGAATCCGAATCGAATCCGTTGTAAATCAAGCAGGCACACAAAGCACCACACTTCGCTACATTGCTTTCAATCCTGCAATCGCCGTCAAACAGGCGACGACTTCACCAAGCCGAGGCTTTACTGAGACATCAAAGGCCATTCTGGCCTCCTCATCAGGTTCGGAAGCGGCGACGTCGATGACGGGCTAGCATTAGAGAACCCATGCATGCCCGAGATAATCTTGTGGAAATAGAGGCTGGCCCGGGCTTGCAGCGACGACAAGTACGACGCCATCCACAGCAGCGACACGTATGACTTGTTGGACGGCAGCTTCCGAACGCGAACCAGCTCAGCTTTCGCCTCCGCCAGGGCTACGATCGCGGTCATCCACTGGACATCGCGAAGCTCGTTATGGGCCTAGTCCGAGATTCAGGCCGGTAGAAGCAACCCAGAGAGAAACCGACCTCGACCAGATTCCGGAGGCAGCCGAGCTCGGCTTCGATCTGGTCGATCAGAAGAGCTTTTTTGGAGTTAGCAACGCCGATTAGGTCTAATACGAGATTGTTATCGGTCGGTTCGTCATCGGGTGTGATCAGCAGCCGAAAGACGCTGATCATGGCGAGGCGAGAATACAGCAGATTCTGTAAAGAAGCGATTGCATCAGCGCGGGCGTCGTCGATGTCGTCCTTGAGCTCTGCTATAGACGATGTCATGACCGATTTCGAGAAATCGCCGATCTACCTAATCTAACGATCAGGTCGGAGACGATCACTTCCAACGGGCGGCTCTGGGAGCGTCGATCGGAGCCGGGCAGCGCTAGGAACGTCATGGACCGGTATGTACATTCGCATTGGCAGATCTGGACGGCGATCTGGGCGGGAACTGCAGCTTGGAGCAGAGCTGGACGCAGATCGGCGGTCACGATCGACTGCACGCCCATAAAAAAGGCAAAATTGCGAATGCGATTCGATCGCGAATAGAACGTTGTTATGAAAAAGCATACAAAGTGCTCTCATTGAAAAAATCATTTCTAGCTTAGTATCAGAGAGAATCGAGTCTGCATAGGCGGTCAAGTAAATGTTGAAATTAGTGTTACAGAGGTGAAGCTTCAATGCGAGAAAACAAGATGGAATGTTTTTTAGTAAAATGTTTCAAATATTAGGTTTTAGCAAGCGGGAATGCTGAGAAAGAAGATTATCGATCAGAACAACGATAAATAACAAACTCTTTAAAGAAGAATTCGGCATTTGCGCAATCTACGAAAAGGTCCCATATTGTTGATAGGAAAGTTGCCCCAGATTAAAGCCTATTCGGGATCGGGCTTTTAATCACGCTAATGCCTTCTTGGCTCATATAAAACGTGATGATGGGTTTGCTCTGATTCATTCTTGAAGCAAAGGCGGAACTTTGGTGCATCGTCACCGACCTTGTTACAGATCCGCATTGTCCCCTCTGACTTTTAATCAACCAAATCGAAAGAACAGTTCTATTTCTCTTTGACCACCATTGATGGTTAACTCTGGCAATCTTCAGATGAAAATGCAAAGTTTTACATCCGAAGGTGAGGCTGAAACGTCTTCTTCATGCGGAAGCGATCACACCAGTGGACGTATTATATTTCTCACCCGAATCACTGGTACCATATGGAGGCGGGCACGTCCCAGAACGATCTGCTCACGACCCGATTAAAACTGCATAATTCCCAGATAAGTCGGAAAAGATCCAACTGAAACAGGTTCGTTCGTTGCTCGATGACGGCTGCTGATGACGACCTTCATACGGGAACGCTTGTCCTTGGAGTCGTTTCCAACAAGATTCACAACTACATCTGAAAGACTAGATGATAGCAACTTGAGACTGATGAGATTGTTTACGTAAACGACCTTGTGAAACCTGAAAGCATTAAAGACATTCCTGTCAAGATCTACCGATAGCAAGCCTGTCGCAAAGACGCTTCGTGCTCGAATCGCCACAGGTGAACAGGTACAGTATTCCCGTTTATTAAAATTTCTACTCACAAGCACTAAGCCCTGAATCGGAAACTCGATTTGAATAGCGACACGTGGCGTTTGGTTTTTTTCTGGGTGCTTGCTATTCCCAACGCTCAGTGATTTTATTGCAGATTGATGTCAGGCGTTAGCAGGAATTACTCGGGTAACCATCCCGTTCCATCAGGATGTTTATTCTTAATCGATTGCTGACACTCCCGAGTGTTGAGGGTCTTTTGAAAATTACTGATTCGGCTGTGTGTTTGTTACACTGCAGTTGTGAAATCGAGTATATCTACCTGCAGTATGACCCCTAAATGCCTCGTCACATTACATTGGAATTGGTCTGGAACTCAGTCACGATCTGCTCCGAAACACCCGAACTGTTAGAGCCTCAAGACCTTGTCCTTCAAATAAGATGAACGGGGTCCTGTCCATCAATTCGGAGCGTTCTCCAGTAATGGTTGTAAAGTTCGATAATACTGGAGACCGGGGCCGAAAGACTAACATGCTTTTGGTCCTGACAAAACCTTTATGATTGTTGCTGATTTGCGAGATTTGTTGTTCGATATGCGAGAACACGATTCCTGTGACAAAAGTTGATTGCTTCAAGCCAGTTTCGTGGAAAATCCAACGTGGAGCCACAAGCAGAGCGCATATCTGCAGTGAACGTTGTTAACGAACGCCTGGATTACGAACGCCTGGATTTTATGGTACTCGAATTGTGTGGATATGAATGCTGTCATATTGACGTGTTCTCTTTAGGCAGTTGAACCTTGCAGAAATAAGTTGTATAATGTTGCATCCAATACACGTAGTGCTTTCTGGATAAGACGAAACGCTCTTGGGGAGCCTGGATTATCAACATTACCAAACGAGGTTTCATTCGACTTGAAATAGTTCTCAATTGTACTTCAGATCGATCGCCTTCTATGAATGAAATCGATGTTCCGATCCGCACATCGAGGCGCCCGTCTTTGAACCGTCGATCCGGCTCGAGCAATGCTTCCGATGGATTTACCCATTCCATAATTACCGAAGGGCCTGGCGGCGTGATCCGTGATGTAGCGGTCAAGAGCAATCCTCGCCGAACCATAACCGTGATCGATGAAGAAAGCCCAGGCGCTGCTGGGCTAAACTCTCTCGAACACGAATCCAAGCAGGACAAGGAATTGTCACCGGCATTGCAACTGATGGAATCAATAGCTAACAGCCTTCTCTTCTCAATCCTGGTTGGAATCTGCACCATCTATTCGCTGTTCGCTAGCGATTGTCGAACAGCCTTCACCGATGTCACTGCCGAGCCAATGTTTGGTGGCATCGCTGTTGCCGTCATGCTGATCTTCATTATGGAGCTTATCATGAACTGCTGCATCTCGAAGAAGCGATTCGTCGCTAGCTTCCAGTTCTGGCTGGATCTCGTATCCATAATCGCCATGGTCGCTGACGTTCCATGGATCTTCGACCCGATGGTTGGCGAAGCTCTGGATTCGGACAAGATCGACAACCTGACGGTAGCCCGGGGTGGACGCATCTCGAAGCTTGCAACTCGAGCGGCGCGAATCGGTCGTTTTTTCCGGGTCGTTCGGCTGCTACGCTTGACAGCAATCACTCATATCGCCTTCTTTAAGTCAAGCAACAATCAGGTCGATCCTGCAGGCGAGGTTAGTAAATGAACAATGAGAGTTGCTAAACCATTTTCCACTGTTTGATTAGGGTTTCTGCCTCTGTGTATATGTTGCTTGGCCACAGTCGCCCTTTGTTTCATCATTACTCGGTCTCTGCCCCGCTGCCCCATTTGAGTTCTCGGGTGTCGCAGCCCTATTTCTGTCATTAACAGTTTCGTTACGCTTGCGTGTCATTTGTCTTAATGAGATTCCTCTCTTCGCATCAATATCATTCACAATGAGGGTTGCTTAGCCTTTTCCACTGTTCGATTAGGGTTTCTGCCGCTGCTTATCTGTCACTTGGCCACAATCGCCCTTTGTTTCATCATTACCCGGTTTCTGCCCCGCTGCCCCATTTGGGCTCTCGCGTGTCGCAGCCCTTTTTCTGTCATTAACAGTTTCGTTACGCTTGCGTGTCATTTGTCTTAATGAGGTTTCTCTCTTTGCATCAAGATCATTCATTAAACTGAGATGCGGTCTAGCAGTCGCTCGATGCCATTGAAGAGGTGATCAGGTCCAGGCGCCGATCCAGCATCATCGGCTCTGGTAGGCAAATCGCTGCCGGTACCAACTCGCCGGCGAGCATGTCACTGGTATCCGAGATGACAGAAGGCAGCGCGATTGGACGGAAACTGTCGGAGCTGATCACGATGCGGGTTATTATGGTCGTTTTGCTGATCATTATGGTCCTTCCCTTTTTCGATGTGTCCCAAGTAGGCGTATTACAACGAAAATCTCCAATGTAATTGTGATCCAGGTTGACGAACCAGTCAGTGTAGCTCTGCAAAGGATCGAAGAGGAGACCGACTATGTTTCACGCCAGATCTTCATAGATTCGCTGGTCCAAAGCAGTCGCGTCGCGCTTCTCTATCTTCGCATTGGGGATCATGTTTACATCAACAAGCCGTTGACAAATTACCGCTCCACAGAGGTGAAATATGTCGAAGAGACGATCTCACAGGCAATTCAAGACATCAGATATCGAGTTCAGGCGCAATCTTATGCCAAGTACTATCGCTGAACGTTTTTTCATCTTGGTTTTTCGTTGTCATAGTGTTACTTCTTATGCATCCATAATTCATTCCAAAAAATTTCTTTTACGTTTTCTAATTATTCTATGCATCTATCGCTCCATAACGCTGGACTTAGCCTTGGACTGATGGCTTTCACTGTGTTCATTCTGGGAGTTGGTGCGCTGTGTTTCTCCCGCGACGCTTACGTTCTGGTAATCGGGCCTATTGAACGAATGGTCCAATTCGTCAGAAAATTGGCCACGAATCCACTCGATGTTTTTGATATGTCAACCTCTCCGGATGGGAAGCAACTGCGTCTCGAAACACAACTGCTCGAATCAACTCTGGTCAAACTCGGCTGTTTACTGCAGGTGAACAATTTGCTTAATATAATGGGTAGCAGCTGAGCCAGTATAGATCGGATTTGGCACGGCTGGAGCCAGCATTATTGCGAAAAACTTCAAAGACCATGGACGCGTTCTGAACCCGATGTTGCCCGGTTCTCGCGTCAACGCCGTTTTTGCATTTTGCGATGTTCGACGATTTACTGACACCACCGAATGTCTGCAAGAAAGTGTCATGGTCTTTGTCAACGAGGTACAAAATTTTTTAATTAACTGGAAAATATCAGCCACGTTATGCATTTCTACGATCATGGCCATGTTAAGGGCTTGACTTATGGAAAGGTCGCCAATGTTGTTCACGGATGTTGTCAACGTCTCGGTGGAGCCGCCAACAAGAACATCGGGGATGCGTTTTTCATGGTATGGAAGCTGAGTAATAATGAGGAGGAGATCCGGAATCCGAAAAGTGTATTATCGAATTCTGGTGGTCGTTTCTTAAGCTTAGCAACTGGGGCAGGGCAAATACATCGCCGACCAGTCCATAATTGCATTCGTGCATTGCGTTGTCGAGCTGCTGACATCGCCACCCTTACAGCGCTGGCGCGAGGATAAACGGATTACAGACCGCATGTCGGGATACAACATTAATCTAGGTACCGGGCATGTGATCTATGAAATGGATTGTTGATAGATTCAGGCGTGGGGATCCACTGGGGTTGGGCCATCGAAGGGGCCATTGGCACTGAACAGAAGATTGACGCCTCGTACTTATCGCCACACGTGGAAATGTCACAAACTCTAGAAGAGATGACAAAAGTTTATGGCGTGCCCATCCTCTTCTCGGGTGAGGTCTACGATACTCTCTCGCCGCAAATGCAGTCTATGTGTCGAATTCTGGACGCTGTAGAACAACGGAACTCGAAGGCGCCATTACGGGTAATAGTTTGGTCAAATTCGCGTTTGAAAAACATATTTGTCCTATTATTGCTGAGATCGATCAATTAACATTCCGATAAAGGTTTACACGTTTGATATCGGAAGGGAGGCACTTGAAATTCAGAAAAATCAACCGTCCATGCCGTCCTCGTTGAATCGCGGGAGCATCTCACTAAAAGAATCACCCTCGAGCATCATCAAACGTTTGTCCGTAATTACTGGCTTGCAAATCGCAGAAACTTCTGGTGACCCTGATGCGACCAGCATTGCTGATGACAAAACAGATGACTACATTGTGATCGATTTCGCCATTCACGTAACAGTAAGTATAATGCGATGCTAAAGAATCACATCTAATCAGCTTATAGCCATACCGGGTTGGGATAGAAAATCGCTGGGTAGATATGTTTAACAAAGCTGTGAAGACCTACCTCAGTGGAAATTGGTCTGAGGCCAAGACACTTCTTGATGGTTGTTCAGCCTTTGTGCCAAATGATCGTCCAACCGAATTCCTCCTGGAATATCTGGAGACGCATGGGCCAGCAGCTCCCCCTGATTGGCCAGGATACAGAATCCCAAACGACAAGCATTAACTTAAAATATACTGTACAAATAGAAGGGCATAAAGAATAATCGAACACTCTACGAAAAGATGTTATTTTGGTTCCAGGAAAATCCCCGTCATTTCCCAACCATCAAAAATGCCAAAAAGCCAACAATGGCAATCCGCCCTCCCATCATATAAATAAAACCATCCATCGATAGATAAACGCCCACTAATCCGACCCCAAAATGAGCGTCAAACACATTTTCGCTTTCAAGTCCAAATCCATTTCCATATCTATCCGCCAATCAATCGATATAGCAAACGTAATTATAACAAGTTCATTAATTCCATTCAATACTTTATTGACACCTTCTTTTTCAGTCTAGAGCGGTTAGCAGATATGGCACGCGTCTAATCAACAAAATGGCGTTGTTCACGACCATTTGGCTCGCATTGTGTGCTGGAATAGTTCTTGGGCAAGATTGCACGGATGGATTGGTGTTAAATGCCTTTACTGACGACGAGTCGGCAACATCGAATGCGTTGGGCCAAGACATGACAGACGATGGGACGTTGACCTCATTGACGTTGGCCGACGGTAAACTGATCGCTATAACTGGGGATGACGACGGCTATATTACAGACAACCTTGATCAGGCGTGTACTGATTTAGCTGAAGCCTATAACGTCCTAGAGATCACATGGGCATCAACTGCTATGATTTCGCTTACTCTTGAACTGGAGTCTGGCGACGGCGACAACTGTGATCCAGAAAGTTGGAATGTGGAATCGCAATCAATTCAAGGTGGCGGGACCGTCTCTAATATTGTTTCAAAAGTCACTCTCAGCCAAGATCTCCATAATCTTTACGCTGTTCGCGTCAACATTCCTGCTGGAAATATCGTTGAATTTTCAAAATCCGCTTCACTTCGACAAACTGCAGCACAATGGCTACTTCAGGGGGTGAAGGCGGCACCACCACCAACACTGCAAATGGATCGCCAGGGTCTGCTTTGAATTCCACTAATTTGGTGATCCCGAAAAGTGCAGCCTATAATGTGGTCGGCGAAGGGGTTGTCGCGATTGCTCTCAGCTTGGCCTTTGGGCTGGTCGTGCTTTTTGCTCTTCGTTGAATGTTACAGCAGTAGAAGAGGATATTCACATGTTCGAATAAAAAAAATGTAAATAATATTTATTGCGATTAATCAGCAGGCGATTGCTGCTGGGGTGGCTGTTCTGGTGACAGCAATGGCTGGCTTTCTTCAATATCAGGAGAATCAATCAGCAAAATAAGTGCAGGCAAGAATATTAGCCCATGCGCTGCACCATAAATACAGATTAGGGCATACATTAAGGCATAATAGACGCGAATCATCCGAGTAGCACTTGCAAACAGAACAACCAAACCGCATACCTACAAAGATTCTAGAATGAAGATGCATGAATTACGCAGCGTTACCTTCGTCAGTAGAATGCCACGGACGACAGAGCTACCTGTACTCGATAATGCCGCCTTCATGCCATCTGGACTTTTCCATTCCTTTCTCAGATAATGGTATATGGTTGGGACGCAAAACTCTACTGATAGACCGATACAGGTAACTAGTTGTTCGGTTAGAAACGTCATGGCTGAAATCCAATAGCACTCTTACTGAGATTGACAACAGAAACGGCATTAATATTAATATTGGAGAGGGCCATGGTCCCGACTACATCGACCAGGATCATTAACATCGTTGCGCTAGTTGCCAACGCAATACCTAACATTCGCTTTCAGGCTTCAGTAGTCTATTGCAATGAAGTACATTACGTAAGTCGCGGAACAGAGGAATTAGTACTGTAGTGACAAAGAGAAGTGCCAAAACAAAAGCGAAGGCGGCAATATATTCAATGCCCAAGTACTGTTCAAAAAATACGTAGAATACTGAATCGACATATGTTGGAATCGAGGTCCTGGAGGACACCTTCTCTGAAAGCGAGCGTGCTGACTGAATCAACTTGAGCACACCATGAATTCATCTTCTTAAAACCTACCTTCAGCGCTGATATGAAATCTCGTTGTGATGCTAGCACTTTATGATACGCCATAAACCTTGCTGCCGTGACCTTAGTGGCATTCTAGGTTGGCAAACGTCATAACAAGAGACTTATTAACTTGACATATCTTTACATGGGTTCTCTGTACTTGTAAATTATGGTAATGCGGCGAAGCACAAAAAATACACGAAGATGAGCAATTCGCCATTAAGAAGCTGCAATTTCATCAATTGTTTTAAATCTAGCTGATTAAACACCGTTACCCTGGTAGGAATTCATCAAATGCATGAGAAGTTGGCCTGCCGGAAGCCATGTCAACAACGAGTGTCCCATTAGGATCCAATCCTTGCGCATCAATACATGCGACGCAATTATCATCGAAATCGTCTGCGCTGCAGAATTGCTGTGTAACTTTGTTCCTAACGCTTTTGAGTTGGCATGTCAGAACGAAAGCCTTAGTACAAACTTGCGACAGCATAACGTGTTCTCACTATGCAAAAATGGGGGGTTGAGCCACTGCAAATAGTCATCAATCCAATTAGAAACCCCACTGGCAATGAAGGTGGAGTCTGGTGTTTGTGATGCGAGATTGATAATTTCACCTAACTGAAGTCAGAGTCATACCAGCGATTACGGAACGAATATCCAACCAAGAGAGTCATGATTGCATTGTGGCAAAGTACAGAGGGCATTCTGAACACGTTCGTCACTGAAGTCAGCTGCAACTGTCATGTACATTGGTGGACCGACACGTAGTAGTTCCATCACATCCTAACAGTCGACTAAATTATGCACCGCAAAGATCGCATGTGGCTTTACGTGGAAGTAGGGTTGTAGATATGATTCAGAAGGCAATGCGATGCTTGGATCCAGCCCCAACTGTAAATTTGAATATATCGGGCCCATAGACAGTAAAGATATGATGCAGAAAACCAAGCAAATCAGGCGCGCCCTGGAGCTTTTGGCTGGTCTGGAGTTCAGTAGCAACGACTTCCAAAGGCATCGGTCTTACTAATGAAAGGCGATAGATATCGCGTCATAAAGATCTGAATTGGATCATAATGTTCCACGGCTCCATTTCTCCTTGGCCAGAAAAAGCAGCATACAAGCCCGTTAGAATGTTGCGATTCTCGCCACTTTGCATCTAACACCATTGCAGCGCAAAATACAGTGAGTTGCAAAAAAAGGTTGATGACCACACTGACAGCAGCGTAGCAAGCAAAGGCACGGACAGCAGGCATAGTTGTTAGCAGACCTAGAAGAAAGGCCCCCGATTCACATAGGGACGTTAAACAAACTGAAGGTCCAACATCTGCCATTGTTTTCGTTAAACGCTCCTAAAACAATGTCACAAAGTCTGTTGATCATCAAAACAACAATACCTGGGGCGACATGACAGGATCTTGTTTCTGAAATGACTTAGACAGCAAGAAAATGTTATCGACACCAATTGCCAAGATAATGAAAGGAATGACCTATAAAATTAGAACCAAAATCCCTACAAGTACCACGTTAGATTACCTCGCTAATGATGAGAGTCATTTTGATTCCAGCTAACGCGCAAACCGCGCAAGCTGCAACTACAGACATAACCACAACAGATATTGCTACCAAAGCAAGCATGGCTCTGGTTAACCGAAGCAAAGATCGCAGGGGAAAACACTGCAAAAATGTTGGTCAAAAATAGATCTCAAGCAATAATAAACTGACATCGCCAAGAGCGAATGTGATATACACGAACATAATGATATAGGACAGTATAACCGACACAGCATCCTGAGTTGCTACAGCAACATTAACACAAGAGAAATCAAATAGGCACTAAACCCGACTTTGAGAATTAAGTTCACTTTGTAGCGACTGCTGAGTTGAATACGACACTCGGTACTGAGTGAGTCCTTCCAAAAGCGAATTCCGCAATAGATGAATAAAGTTTTGTTCCCTAGACAGATCGTTAAAAGACTAATGTGTGATACTGGTGAGGGCACCACCATTGTTCGCATTGCCTCTGATGTGAGTCGTCAAAGGCGCCATTGAGCAAAATCGTGATTACAGAGGCCGTTGAGGAAGAGTAGTCGGTGTTAGAATAACCTCCTGCATATAATACATAACTTGTACGATTAAGAAGCGATACTCTATACCAAGAGCAACATTAGACAGTGTCGGCAGTCCATTCCGATCGAAACAATCTTCTTGGTAATTGTTGTTTGAGCATGTGGTAAACCGGGAATACGAATCCATGCTTTTAGATTCGTCAGTGTCGAACCAGCCCAGAACAGACTGAACAACACAAGGCTCTCCAGGCGCCAGCCGATAGCAAAGATCTTCGAACCCAACGCCATCATCAGTCTTGACAGATTCCATCTGCTTCCGGATCGCGAGCAGCATATTCACGAATTCAGATGTGGTATCATTCTGCAAGGAAAACCTTAGAATGTGTCGTGCAGGCCAGTTGAATATTTTACTCGAAAAAGTGGAAGTCCATCTTTCGTGCTTATTATGATCTACAAAGGGTAAGACTAGGATGACGACAAGACAGATAGCCGACCTGTTCGACTCGGAATGCTGGTCCGAATGCCTTCTCGTTACGTAACATCGACTGGAACGCTTCACTATGCAAGGGTGTCCACAGCTTTATAGGATCCTGTAAGAGCTCGACCCGAGGTAGACCGAGATAGGCCACAATGAGGACGATAAAGCAGCACGATACTAATGCGACGACTGGATTCCCACCAACGGCATGACCAAAACGCTTTAAAAACTGAATAGGCCAGCCTATTAATGATGTCAGCAAGCACGATAAAATCTGATAGTTTATTCGCCTGACCTTGATTTTCTCTCCGTTCACGTCTGACAGGAAAGCGTCTCTTTGAAACCGCAATGAAAACAACCGCTAAGATAAACAGCAAGGTCGGGATGTAGAGTATTCCAAGCAGCCAGTTCCTGAGGCGATTTAGACCCTAACATCAAGATTAATATCGAACATACCGCCCAGTGTTAGGCTTTATTGCAGCGTCAAGATCTAAGATGTCGGCTGAAGGGCAAGCAGACGGACAGTCTAAAAGCTATCAGAATATGACTACTACAGGCAGAAGGTATATTCTACCAGAGCATGAGCAAGCTAAACGTGGCGTCGACGTATAACATGGGACGATAAGCGGTCGATTCTGGGTTGAAGAAAGAGGCACGATTCCATTGGGAGAAGGATTGTCAGGTAATGGAAATTGAATATATTCTGTTGAATAGCCACCATGTTCGGCATCGGATCCAAGAACATTGAACCATTCAACGGGCGTCGATGCACTATGAAAAAGCATGTCAAATAACTATTCAAAACTGTTAGAGCGGATTCTTCTGGCATTATGGATAAAGTTTTCAACCTTTTCGCCTGTGGCGCCGAATCCGATATTTCGACATGAATCGAAAAATTCTTGGGCATAGCCGGACTCAATGTAATAATTGGTGTCCCGAACTACTTCTGCCCCTGCATCATTCTTGACGGTTTTTGTCACCTAAAAAGGTCAGAGAGCATGTTTAGTTGCTAATGATAGTGAAACATACTTCCTTAAACAGACTCTGATCAGGCGAGCACGTATATTGACACTATAAACGCCATAAGGAGAGAATCGATTTTTACTGATTGACAAACCCAAAACTCGCGGAAGTTTTGATAGCAGGCTTGGCAGCGATTAAGGATCGCTGTGGCCTATCAAAATCTTGATATCTTTGATTAAAAGAACAAAATGCAAAAACCTGTTGCAAACGCTCTGTAAGCTGCTGATACTGCTGCGCATCACAACATAACGCCGAAGCATTTGCCAGCGATGGGCAGACGCTGCCTAGATCGGGATACGGCTCTGACACCGACACCGCCCTCGTGTTGTTGACGCCATTGACGAGCCCGTCGTCGTCATCACCTCTAACCAGCTATGATGGAATGACAACTATCATTGGGAGACCCTCTCACTGGTATCCATAAGTAACGCAGCGGCCCGCCTCCCTAATGACAGCAGTGCTGGCGACTGAGACGAGAGTTGCAATTAGCAGGAGACGAACTCCCATCACTGTCATGACAACGGTCGTCACTCTGCGGGGCCAAGTCGCTGCAAAGTGGAGTCGCTAAGTGCAGAGTGCCCCGCAAGCGCATCCTCGAAATTCATTGCGTTACACATCTCTGTTGAGGGCACCAATTCAGGAGACACATCTGCATTACTTTACATACAAGCTGAGCATTAAAACGCCTTTTCTTGTTCAGATACTACAGGAACTAAATTTAGTCGTAACGCCTTACGAAGAAAACAGACGTTTGTGTTATATCAAGACGGGCACTTTCATAGCGTCTCAAAGGTGCGCCGCAGTACGATTTCCGTTTGGTTTGTATTATAATTTCACTTTATTGAGACATAAGACCGAAATACGATGAGAACCTTCAACGATGATGTCAAGATATGTTCGAAGGCATCGATAGGGACAATGTGCGAAGCCATATTTGTGCAGGCTGTTCATAGTTAGAATGTTCCAGGCATGGACGACGTTGCAGGGAGAGCGGCGGGACCCGCGACTGTGGACGGGGGCCGCGCCGCCCTCTATGCGGCGCACTCCGCGACCCCAGCCTCCCAACCCTTTACGTGGCCATTCCTGAATCTAGTCGGCCATTTGTTAAGACGACGCTAGCTCGCTCTCTATCCGTCACCATGCTGAACGCTCGGTCCAAGTTGGCGCCGCGTCTGGCCCGTGCCATGTCCACTGGCAAAGACCTGAAGTTCGGCGTACGTCGTTCGTTGTATGGGTCTGACCCTGGCTGAACTGCTCTTTGGTTTCGTAGAACGAGGCTCGGTCGGCCATGCTGAAGGGTGTCGATATGATCGCCGACGCCGTCCAGACCACTCTCGGCCCTAAGGGACGTAACGTCGTCATCGACGAACAATTCCGCTCCCCAAAGATCACCAAGGACGGCGTCACTGTCGCCAAGGCCATCTCCTTCACTGATCGTCAGCTGAACTTGGGTAATACTGGTCCACAGGAACATTATCGTCATCGCTTAATGAATTTCATAGGTGCCCAGCTGGTCAAATCTGTCGCTCAGAAGACGAACGATGAGGCCGGAGACGGTACGACGACGGCCACCGTGCTGGCCCGTGCCATTTTCTGTGAAGGTGTGAAAGGCGTTGCCAGCGGTATGAACCCGATGGACCTTCGTCGTGGTATCAACCTTGCTGTTGGTCATGTGACCGACAACCTGAAGAAGGCGGCCAAGGAGATCGCTACGAAGGAGGAGATCTCGCAGGTCGCCACGATCTCGGCGAACGGCGACCGCGACATCGGGGAGATGATCGCCACGGCCATGGAGAAGGTCGGCAAGGAGGGCGTCATCACCGTCCAGGACGGCAAGACGCTGCACGACGAGCTCGAGGTCGTTGAAGGGATGCGCTTCGACCGCGGCTACATCTCGCCTTACTTCATCACCGAGGCCAAATCGCAGAAATGCGTTCTGGAGAACCCGCTCGTTCTGCTCTTCGACAAGAAGATCTCCTCGATTCAGAAAATTCTGCCCGTTTTCGAAGCCGCTGTTAAGATGCAGCGCCCTCTGCTCGTGATCGCCGAGGATGTCGATGGCGAAGCTCTGGCGACCATGATCCTGAACAAGCTGCGCGGATCGGTGAAGGTGGCCGCCGTCAAAGCACCCGGATTCGGTGAGAACCGCAAGGCGACCATGCAGGATCTGGCGATCTTGTTAGGCTCGCAGGTGATCAGCGAGGAGACCGGCATGAAGCTGGAGGACGCCACCGTCGATATTCTGGGCTCTGCCAAGGTTATCACGATCACCAAAGACGACACCATCATCATGGACGGCGCCGGCTCGAAGGATGCCATCGCCGAACGATGCGAATCGATTCGCGACGCCATCTCGCTGACCACTTCGTCGTACGACAAAGAGAAGTTAACGCAGCGCTTGGCGAAGCTCGCCTCTGGTGTTGCCGTGATCAAGGTCGGCGGCGCCAGCGAGGTTGAAGTCGGCGAACGCAAGGACCGTGTTGAAGACGCTCTGAACGCCACCCGCGCTGCCGTTGAGGAGGGTATCGTGCCAGGCGGCGGTGTCGCTCTGCTATACGCCAGCCAGGGCCTGGAGAACCTGAAGACCGACAACGCTGACCAGAACCACGGTATCAAGATCATCCAGTCGGCTCTGAAGGTCCCCTGCAAGACCATCTGCAACAACGCCGGTCTTGAAGGCGCCGTTGTCGTCGGCAACCTGCTCAACGAGGCGAAAGGCGACGTCTTCTCCAAGAAGGTCGGTCACTCTGGCTCTCTATTTAATGAAACTGATCGCATCTCTCAGGGTATGAACGCCTCGTCGGGCGAGTACACCGATATGTTGAAGGCCGGGATTATCGACCCGGTGAAGGTCGTGCGGACGGCTCTGGCCGACGCCGCCTCGGTCGCGTCGATGATGACGACGTCGGAGGTGATGATCACCGACACGCCATCGAAGGAGCCCGCTCCTGCTGCTGCCGGTATGGGCGCTGGTGGTATGGGAGGTGGCATGGGCGGCGGCATGTTCTAAGCGCTTCACCCTCCCATAATCTCTTTCATTTATTCTATGTCTTCAATCTAAACAAATGTGATATATTCTTTGTTCTACCTAAGTTTGGTATCGCTTGCCGAATGAGGCGATTTCGCCGAACTGGCGTCGATCTGTCAGCTGCGACGTCTTCTGCATCGCATCCTCGATCATCGTTCGTCGTCGTAGCGATGTGCAAATTGCACTGAATGGAAGCCGGATCGGCGCCTTGCGAATTCGCTCGTCTTGGACTCGTCGGTATTCTTCTTCGCCCTGCATTCTCTTATCTTCTGCTTTCTCCGGTTCGCTTGTAGTCTGCTTTTCAGCAAGCTAAAGCAGCTGAGAGAGATGGCGAAGGTTATATAAGACCGTAATGTTACCTGCATTATTCGAACGAAATCCTCGAAATCGACTTGATCGTTGACGCCTTTATCAACAGCTCTAAACAGACTTTCGATAGCATCATCTGAAACCTGCGCTTTCGCCAAGGCGAGCGCATCGATGATTGCATCTTGTCGTATGACGCCATTGCCCTCATGATCAATCATACTGAAAATGTCGCGATATCGTCGTCGATCCAGCCAGCGTTGCCGTTTCTCCTGCTTCTCTCTCATTTCGGCCTCGTTTGGATTGGGCTCTTGGTCGGCCACCGCTTTCGTCAGAACCGTTGTTGGCTTCTGCGAGCATCCGCCGATTCTGCTGGCAATCAAATCGAGGTGAATCAGCCTACAAATCGGTCACTCTAGCTCAGGAGACATTCGATGTCGTACTTCAAAAAGCTGTCGAAATCCAGAGTGTCGTACTGAGTCTTGCCAATCAGCTCCAGCAACCGCTTGAGCAGCGATTTTCCGATCCGGATGCCAATGATATCGAAGACGGCGCCGAGCTCGTCCATATCGAGCAAGCCGCTGCCGTCGCGATCGAAGAAGTCGAACAAGATTCGGGCCTCCTTCATCAGCGCCGGATCCAGCTTCTGCTGATGTCGACCACGGCTGATCGCCCATGATTGCCAGGCATGGCGCCACGTCTGCCTCACATCCGTCACGGCGTCGTCGGTAAAAACAAACTCGATTACCTGAAGGTTGTTTTCGGAAAGCAGCTGATGCTCGAGTTTCTCCATCGTCTCTTCCGTTTTCCATTCCGATTTGCGCCAATTCTCGTCAACCAGGTTCTTTCGAATTCCGATCTCGCTATCTCCTCATTTGTGATCCGCAAACGCTCTCAGAAATCGCATCGCATACCGGCATGTGTAATGGAACGCCAATTCAGCTGACGTCCGGCACCAGATGCGGCGTGCTGACGCCAACGGCGGGAACATCTCTGGCAATGGGCGCTCCTCGCGTGCCGATCTTGGCAGAAGCCGTATGGGTGCCGGCTCAGATCGCTGGCCGAGACATGCTGGCCCGACACGACGCGACGCCGTTCGCGCCGACATGGACGACGTTGCTCGCGACGACATCGCCGTTGCCAAACGCGGCACGATGGGACGCGAAGCTGGTCGCTGGCATGGCGTCTTCCGATGGACGGTCAAGGACGTTCGGGGGCGTTGCGCAGGACGCCATGTTGTTGCCATCGATACGACGAACCGTACTTGGTCCCAAGATCGACTATCGAGATTTTGCAGAAACGGTCGTTGCTGGCGTTTATTGAAGGTTAGCGCCACTCGTGACGGTCTGCCTGTATGCATTTGGGGATCGTCAGAGGCCGATATTGAAAATCGCTTTTGTAGTTCGTCGGCTTTCCGAACATCTGCAATACGACAAGTTCAACTTCTATTCGGAAACCAAGCAGCGATGAAATCCATCGAACCTTCCCAATTCTGCCTGCAGGCTTCCAAGACGGTTTCGTCGAAACCAACAAGGGCGATTTGAGGGAAGAGCGCATCGTTTTATCGAGATGCGGTTGTGTGACGATCTCGAAGTCGCTAACGTAGGCGAAGGTCGAGAACACCCTTCCAGGGTATCGATCCGGATTACGCCATCGCGTCAGAAGGCTGGAATGCTGACTCTTTGACGTCATCGATGGCGTCAGCTATTATGACACAAAAGGATCGAGTACGTACTGTTAACGAGTGTATTTTCAATGTCGTATAATTTCCTTAATCCTTAAACTGAGCGTGAATTTCCGGTACGATGTCGTCGTACTCGGCCTCGAAAAGGGTCGCCGCCACCGGCGCTGGACCGAGATGGTAGCGACCCAAAAACTTTTTCGTCTGGAAGCGATCGCGGTGCTTCTGCGAATTAGCACGAACGTGGCCGAATTCATTGACGTGAAGGCTAGCGGGCTGTTCGAACACCATCGTGATGTAGCGATGAAGGCCGGAGCCACGAGGCGGCGCCGCGCCGATATAATCGGCTTTGGTGACGCCGCGGTTGATGTTATCGCCCGGGACGTTCACGACCATCCAATGCAGCCAATCGCGATGCGACGGACGCTCTCGCATCGGGGCGTCGCAATCAATCATCATAATTGTGTACTTCTTGTTCGGGTCGGCGTCCCATTTCAAGTTAAGCGGCGCCTGTCGGACCTGCTTCGGCTCGACACGGCACCCAGGGTCGATCGCGAAATTGTTCGGATACTCGACTTCCAGGCGCGCGATGGGCATCGCCGGGATGACATCGGGCACCAGGCCTTGCGTTTCGAACGGGTTCTCTAAGATCGGCATCACTTTAAGATTCTGAACGAACTCATGGGCGAGGCTGGAGGGTCGCGCCCACTCTGCCATTCATCCGTTCATGGCCGGTCGGCTGAGGCTCTCGCAACGTCACCAGTAGTGGTTATCTAACAGTTGCTGATTTCAATCGAACCATGTCAGATTTTTCCACGTCGCAAGTGCGTCCCTCCACAATTTCTGACAGACAGCAGGCGTGCTTCGAGTCAGGCGTCAAGTGCCAGAATGACAAATATAGAAGGGCTGCGACCCAGGCCCCTAAGAGCAGCCTCTTCCATGTGAAGGGCGCCACTTCCTGCCTTCTGGCAAGATAAGATTGTCGTCCTTTGCGCTGGTGGGCATTGGCAGTTCCGATGTCGGTCGATCTGACCTCGTCGGAAGACGGAATTCTCTTTCTAAAGGATATCGCCTCCGGCGAAATGGTACCGATCTATGAAATGGAGGCGCCGACTGACCTTTGGGGTGATGCCCAGCTACAACCCATTGTACGTCGCTATTCTCGCTCAGCGTTTCGTAATAACGCCAATGGAAGACGAAGCCAGGTCCTCTCAAGGAGGTGGTGATAGCAGACCTCAGGCACGGAGATGTCGTCTTCGTGAGCGAATTCAGCCTGGTCTCGATCGGGCAGCTGTTTATACGCCTCATCACTGGCGACATCTTCAGCTCTGGAGGCAGCGATGCTGTTCATTGCTTCATTGTCATCGATGCCGATCGAACACACGCTGGCGTCGCGCATGTCACAAATTCGGGCGCCTGCATCAATCTCATTACCCAAGTACGCGACCCATCGCTATTGAAAACCGGCCGCGTATATCGGCTGCTTTCGGATTCGGATGGTGCTATTGGGATGGCTGCTGCAAAGGAAGCAACTGCTCTAGTTGAAGCACAGGTTTCGTTCGGAACAACGAAGTCGTTGCTATCTGCATTTCGAAATGCAAAAGCCGGTCTGTTTCCTTTATAGCGTCAATTGCTCATATAATGAATCCTGTCAGGCGATTTTATTCACAAACGACACCTATTAAGGAGAAAGTCTGTCGAAATGTAAATATATCTTATGGGTATGCATTTACTGAGGTCTGTTTAGGTTCTGTACCGAGTTCGTAATGACGACCATTCAAGGTGCTGTGATAAAGCAAGGTTGCCTTAACAATAAGGCCATAATCAGGGCAACCGATATTGACGGCTCAGCTTGTACGCCAATGCAGCTGGAGACTTTCTTTCGAGATAATTACATGACATATGGCGATTGGCATGAGTTGGGAGTCTGCTCATTTCAGTACTCATAACAACCGAATGGCAAACCTTTTGTCTACGTAGGATATTGTACAGTTTATGTATCTAGATGAATATTATATGATGTTCAAGAGTTCTTGAATGATCTTTGCAATCGCACAGCGTCCGATATCATGCTGACATCTGATGGTCGTTTTATCACTTCGCAAAGAAATCTGTATTGTTTAGAACTCGAAACGCCACAAGATTGAGCACCATTTACCTGAGCTTCTAACGATGGGATATCAATTTCCACAGTGAGAGTTTCTTCAATGCTAAGGTTCGGGCAATCAGTGGAAACAATGGTGGCGTCACTATAGCCTTTGTTATGCAATGCTGACATCAGCCGATTTATAGTTAGTACGCCTATATAAAACTGAACAGAACATCAGAAAACAATTTATAGAACTACAGACCACAAAGCCTTCTGGGTGGAGGTTGCGGACTCTGCAAAGGGAGAAGTTTGGCGACGTTCGAAAAATGCAGACGGCCGGAAATGTGAACGGGATTCTGAAATATGGGTTAGAGAATATCGCGAAGTACAACCCATAACTTGCATTTTCAAACGGCAACGATTTGGCAAGTCCGGCATCAATCAATATCGGATGGAAACCTTTCTTTATGTCAACCAACACAGCCTGTGATACTCAACTTAACATGCAGCAACAGCAACGAAATTAGTAACCTGATTGCGACGATACCAAACGACTTTCGCATTAGGAGGCACGTTTAGACCAGATTCGTATTCAGCAGGAAGGACAACGACACGGGATTTAGTGCACTGAGCTAACAGCTGGGAAATGTCACTTAATGAAAGCCTGACATCAATAGGACACTGATAGGTCTGCGAATCGCATAAAGCGTCTTTTCTTGATGATTAAGGTGGCGCTGACCTTAATGGAAGGAAGACTGGTCGGTAAACTGTCAGGCTCGATCTGAACCAGTGAGCAGCTCGGGTCATTGCTGTATTTCTGAATAAAGAATGTGATGTCGCCGGCCTGCAAATCTGCCAGGCCTATAAACAGCACCGGTTCGCATGAGCAGTATATTTAACGGATCTGAACAGTACCTACCCGAAAAGATCACAGCTGGTTCTTGGAATGCTTCAGCAAATCGTTCATCGCTTGTAGCATAAGAGAAAACCTACAAATGTGAAGTGAGTAAAATGAAGAATCCAGACAGAAAAAACCCACATTAAGCCTTTTTTTGGCAATGAGATCGTCGATATTGAGAGGGGGCTTTGCTTCCATTAAGCACGATTGTTTCTGTTCGTTGAGCCATTCGCCCATTAAGGTCTAAAGCAACCAGTCAGGCTAGTTGCGGGGAAAGCAGCCAGAGATTACCCAATAAGCAATAGCAGTAGGAGCCGCCGGTGACACCCAATACATCTGAACATTACTGAAAGCTTTCGCATTCAGGAACGAGTTCAGGAAATCGAATAGGTCGAATGTTAGAGCCCAAGGGGATACCGGAATCAAAACCGATCCCGACTGGGAACCTTCATTAATCGATACAGAATGACATAACGGAATCCATCCTAACCTGCTTTAGACTGAGGTCTATAATGGAGCAAAAATTTAGTAACGCTTGTGAGGCGTCTGGGATCGTTGGAGGGCGAGCAGAAGGCGAGATAACGACCACATCACAGGACCATATAGCAGACGAATCCTGAAACCATCATATTCTGCACTATGCAAGTCTATAGATCGATACCATTAGAGATGGATATCGTCGATAATTTGCTGCCGATTCCATCACAATCGCGATCGATTCAAAAGGCGTATGCAGAATCCAGTTACAAGATCCGAGTGAGAATCCTATATAAGCGATTGACATTCAATGTCGGTTGTAACAGCGTTCTTCAATACTGTTCGCAACCCCCCCCCC
>RBZT01000853.1:0-64208 GCA_003693705.1 Polymyxa betae
AACAGGAATGGCTACAATTTGCGGAAGGTTTCGAGCAGATAGCTGGATTCCCAGGGTGCTGCTTCGCAGTTGATGGGTGCCTAATTGCTATAGAAAGGCCATATGAATACGAAGGATGGTATTGTCGCAAGGGCTTTCCTGCGATTAACGCCCTCGTAGTAGTTGACCACCGCGCTCGAATTCTCAGCTATGATCTCCGACCAGGATCGGCGAACGATAAGGCAATTTGAAATTATTCCAAATTCGGATCCAAAATCGGCTCAGTTTTACCAAAGAGACTTCATGGCCTTGGAGACGCCGGGTTCAAATTGTCAGAATATTTGCTGATTCCTTATCCCATTCGAGATAATATGCTTGCTGACGAATCACATTATAACTACCTGCATTCCAAGACCAGAATTACTGTGGAACGAGCGTTTGGCATGATCAAGAATCGCTTCCGCATCTTCCAAACCAAACTCAGCCAGAAAGTGCACTTCGATACAGGCGAATCTGCAACATTGCAGATGGCCAAAATAATTGAGGCGTGCTTCATCTTGCATAACATTCTGATTGATCTTCGGGACCAACAGAACGATGATGACAATGTCTGCAGCTTTATCCCAGAGCTGGATACAGGGTTTCCCAGCATATGCAGGAGCACGCAGGGAAACGAAAACGAGATCGGATCAAAACGTATCTTTATTCCAATCACTGATTCTACTGTTTGCTTGCTAAACTCTGCACTAAGGAACGAAGTAGATTATTCGTTTCTTCCGTCTGTACAGCCTGCCGCTCCAGCAAGGCTCCGATGCTGTCCAGCTTACTCGGTTCTACCTCTTTTGGAGCCGCCAAAGCTGAGGCAAGCATTTGGCCCATGCCAAGCAAGCCCTTCTTGATCTCCTTGCCAATCGAGACGTCAGGTTCGCTCACAGCACGCTTGGGTCTCCGAGGGGTCACCACTGTTTGTACAGATGGCGCCTTTTGGGCAAAGCCTGCGACTTCCAAGACCCCATTATTAGTAAGTGATCCAGAGTCTTCAGCCTTGCCAACTTGAGGCGCTACACTGTTGAGACAATCGTGGGCCGAACCCTCATTACCGCCGAAATGAGATACCAGTGAGTCCCAGTATTCCGGTTTCCTGAGAAGTTTTACGTTTCCAGTTGATTTTTCGTCGATATTCGTCAGCTGTCGATAGGCCCGCTGCACATCCTGGTACTTCCGCTTAACTTTGTCTACAGATATGTCCATATTGAAGGTATTATTGACATCACTTGTGATTCGATTCCATCCTTTCGCAATCGTATTTTTGTTTTTCGAATCCACGAAGAAAGTTCGATGAAATTCCTTCAAATCCAGCATCATTTCAACCATTTCCGTTGACCATTGTACATCCGGAGCGCTGTCTTCAGTCTTCGCAGGCCTGCCTCGCTTCTTAGTAGCAGGAACGCTTGCTGACGTCGCAACGTCGACCGTTGGGGAAACTTCAGGGACATCGGGAGACGACATTGTTAGAGACTACACACAACGCAGTTCGCAGGACTCACGATCTCATTTATTACTTCATTTAATATACAGTCATTTTCAGCATTTTTCGGATGTCATACCTGGACCGCCTTTTTTTATAATTTAAAATTGATAGTTGGAATGGGTTGGATTATTTATGGTATGGGGTATAATTTTGTTAATTTGTTTTGGGGCGAGCATATTTGGATTATTTTTTATTTTTGGATTTATGAATTTGAAATTATAAAACGAAAATATATTTGGGGGCGGGGTGGATTATTTATTGTTATGGAAAGGGTGGGCATTTTCAAAGATTTTTGTGGAACGTGGCTTGATAAATAAGAATGTGGTTTGGGACTTATTGTATGGGAGTTGTTTTTTAAAAATAAAAAGAGATGTCATCCTTTGAAATGGGATTTTGAAAATGACGCTTTTGGGTCAAAAACATTAACGGGTTCATTAACGGGTCATCATCTGGGGGGAGTAAAGAGACAAGAAGATTACAGGAAGTTGTAGTGTCCAATCCTAGCGCGACCACGTGTACTGTCCCTGGGGGGCCGGGCCGCCCCAACAGCCCACGATCTCCCTTGGTACCAGTACAGTTAATAAGACCTGAGCTGACCCGATCAAAATCCGCAATCTAATCACCAGGGTCTTGAGCTCTTGCCCTCATTTTCCAATCTGATCTACAATAATCATGACTGGAGACGCTAAGAAGGGTGCTAAGATCTTCAAGACGAAATGCATGCAATGCCACACTGCCGAGAGCGGTGGCGGCCATAAACAGGGACCTTCCCTGAATGGTATCATCGGACGCCAGGCTGGTAGTGCTGAAGGATACGCTTTCACAGCCGCTAACAAGAACTCGGGGATCACGTGGTCGGAAGCCGAGCTGGATGTGTATTTGCAGGACCCGAAAAAGAGAATCCCGGGCACCAAGATGGTTTTCGGTGGTCTCAAGAAGCCATCTGAGCGTGCTGATCTGATCGCCTTTCTTAAAGAACAAGCTGCGTGATTGTACATCTGTTTAACCCAATACATTTCTTAGCTGTTTATATTTGTCACAATTTTCTCAATTCATATCGAGAATCATAGCTTTGAGTCGAAATCCCATAACTGAATAGGTGCAAATTCTGGTCGTAAACGATATATCGTTCGATTCGCCTGAGGGCTTCAAGCAGTTGGTCCCAGCTTGCAAGCGTCGATAACAGCTGGAATCGTGAGGCGTTGATCGATACTAGGTACCATCAGAACAGTGGCAGGTAGAGTTATCGTGGGATCTTATTATCATGTCAGCATATCCAGGCAATAATGTGGCATTTGGTCCAGGTGGTATTCCTGGTGGACAACAACCCGTATACCAGCAAGGACCCGATGGACAATTTCATCAGGTCGGTTTCATGTCAACGCCAGGATTTGTAGCTGCTGCACCCGGATATGCTATGGCACAACCTGCATTTGTTCAACAACAGCCAGTTGTTTACGTTCAACAAGCAGGACCTGGACAGATTTCTTACCAACAGCAGCCGCAGCCGATCCCAAGCGCACCGGAACCATCTCCGGCTAAAAAGAAACAAGAAAAAGACAAAGATGATGACAGCGGTTGCTGTCTATGTGTGTTATGTGCAGCGTTATTTGCTGGATGTAAGCTTGATACGCCACCAATGCATTCAATTGCTCAATTCTATCAGGCGTCGTCTATTTCAAGGCAGCTACAGGAATGGAATAATACATGGTTCATACAAATTCTCACTAAATCTACATTGCTTGAAAGCAGGCCAACATCAACGCCGTTTATTTCTTGCCATCGAGTCGATATCCCTGACCAGAAAAGGCTTTAAACCCAGGAGGTGCAGCACCGCTTGGCCGATTATTAGGACGATATGATGAATCGCCAGGTGGTGGATAAGCTTGCTGAGGGAAGCTTGGCATGGAGGCGGCAGGGCCTGGCCCCATTCCAGGTCCGCCCATCACCGCTCCTAATCCATCACGATTAATGATATTTCGTAATTCATCGTACAAGGCGTTGCTGAGATATACTCCAATAATTGACAAAAGAATATTAACAGGCTCGATCACCTGTAGAGAAGCGTTATTGATTTGAAAAAAACGGCTTGACAGAAATCAATCACACCAAGACTGCTATTCGTAGAGGTTCCTGCATATCGTTGTAAGGCTTGGCTTGAATCCCGACAAGAATAACATCAGCTAAGTTCAGATAAGCATTTATGCCGCTGAATATGGTATAGCATGGGATTTTCTGAACATCGTAGCCATCATTATTACGAATTGCCCAAAACCTGGAATAGTCATTGACTTTGAGAACAGAAATAATAATCGAAGAAATCGTACCCAAGTCCGATGACGATAATATTAATTAGATTCCAGATGAAGTTCCCCGAGGCGATCAGAACCACAGAGGTTAGAGCTTGGGCAATGAATACAGGCTTGAGCTTCGAGGCTAAACGTAGAGCTCGTTGGGAAGGTGATATTAGAAGCTGAGGAGCTCCATCACCCATGGGAAACAGACACATGATGGCCTGATATTGTGATTAATGCTATGGTTTAGTTGGCCGAGAGAGACACACTTAGACAGGCCTCCCTCTCTATATCCTTCTAGTTTTTTTCCAACCGTTCTCTTAATTTCGTTGCTTTTCATGACGATTATGTCTTAATTGTATTATTTATCGTTGAGCAGTGTCAACCCTCTGCAGCTCAATCTGGCAAGGGCATTAGGCATTATTGATTTTGTCACATACTATTTATTTCTCTTTTAGAGTTATCATATATGGCATTCTTGTATTGATATTCTAAGTAATATCAAGCTTCGAATACAGCTTTCAGGATACGAAGACATGGTGAGTGACGACCTGAAATCGTTTTGCAAAATGAAAGCTAAATGCCCATCAAGATAAAGTGCGTCTTACTTATTGGTTTGTGTTAGCCTGTTGTTGCGAGTGTCAGTATCAGGCAAAGAGATCACTCACTCCATAACTCCATCAGTTCTTCGCCCGACTGACCAGTCCTAATTTGTAAAATGCATCTGAATCAGAACATACCTAGATCTATGTTCTCTATGTCCCGTATTGGTGCTGAGCCAGAGATCATCCAGCCTGAGTCACACCCGCTCCAGGTCCAGCAGCAATCTGTATGCATAATTTTCTTCTGTACATTCACGCTGGATGCTGAACCATGTGCCAGGCTACCAAGCTTGCTTTGGAGCATAATACTAGGTCTATGTCTAACCTCTTTGGAACAGGATTTGCTCTGAACGCTCAAATGGATATGGCAGTCTTATCTAAGGTATTCAGACATGAGACATTTTTGTGGATTTCCGGTTTAAGTTAGTCATGTTCATTTCGAGTCCTTCAAAGCTTATCTTTTAGTTTAATAATTGTGTATCAAGGTGCAACGCCACCCTGGTCTTCGTTCTAGTAATATCGCTTTGGAGACCTATCTGAACCTCGATTGCACTGTTGACGTGGGCGATTATCTGAACGCTCCTGAGTTTAATGAGCAGATGGTCGATGGACGTGGTCTTCTTGAAAAGCAATATGGATTGATCTAAACTCTCACTTCAAATCGGACTCCAATTTGACTGCTTCAGATCACAATCCAATACACTAACTGCAAAGTTCGATTTGCAAGCTTGCAGCATGCGAGTTATTTATCCCATTCTAATAGTCAAGATATCACTTCTTGATCTAAACTCGAGGCGATATAATGTGGGAAGAGGCTGTTCAGCAGCTCCATGCACCACGTTTGTTTTTGTACCCAGGACAGAATCCTGGAGCAATTATACGGCCCTACTTTGCATTTAGAACGATGAGAGCAACAGGAAAAGGCCAACCTGTAATGCTAATCATCTCTCTAATTTCTTGCTCTCTCGTATTTAACATTTTTTCACAATGCGATCGGTATTCGTGAAGTAGTTTAGAGACATCGGCAAGCTTCGCATTCAGAACATCAAACCGGATTCGGAACGTTTTCAATTTCTCACGCTGCTCCTCTGAAAGGTTCAGCAATGAACGCAGCTCATCACTATGATTGCTTGACGTAAATAGAATCCACAATGCATCTGCTGGATGTCCTCTTCCATAACTGATTGTGCATTCAGCTAGATTCACATACGCATCAAAAGAAGCCCATATAGAGCGACAATTTTGCAGTAACTTCTCGATTAATTCAGAAAGCGACTCTTCAAGATCCTAGCACAATTTCAGATAGATGGAATATCAAGCCTAGGTTCAGACACACATCATCTTTCATTTCGCTAAGTGATGATTGAATGACGCCAATCAGCTCTTGTTGCTCCTGTCTTAACGCATCGAGATCGTTCTCAATTTGCTGTTCGACTTCCATATTTTTAGTTATTATTCGATTTTCTTGAGACAGTTCTGAAATCCAACAGTGAGATAACGAAGACAAAGATAACTATCAGGAAATTAACCTGCTACACGGCTATTTAACTGAATCTCTTCAGCAGATAGACTCCTCAATTGCTCGCTTAATGCCTGGGCTTGTGTTTCTAAATCAGAAACATATGCCTTCCGTTTCTTTCTCGATCGTCGCGCCCTTTCTAGGATCAGTAATAAGAATCTATGTCATCACACTAGTGAGGACAGAAATATCCAACTTTAGCTATTCAGAACCCAAAAGGCAACCTGAATGAGGAATTATGGCAACAAACAGCAACGCGATGCGATTGGTTTAAGTTTAACTATACCAGCTTTGTTAGCCATCCTTTGGAGAACATCTCGCTGTCGATGAGCAATAATCGAAGCTAAATCCGACGATGATTGTGTCGCGATGGAGTCGGACTGCAAAGCACGAGCATTATGAAGATTGGTGGTATTCAGATAGATATCATTGGCGTATACAATAGGGGGCGGTCCTCTGCCTAACGTAGAGCCTTGATTGGAGACATACCATAGATCATCGGGGGACTCTGATTCGGCAGGTATCATGTCAATAATCGACATGAGGCAATGAAAAGACAAGACGGCGGCGGAACCTGAACCCTAGTAGCAAACCCTAAATGTACTGACAGGAGCGGGGTGGCATCAGTGTTGGGGGCTTGGGGCCCCGCCTCCCCTCACCCCGGCCCCATCTGGCAACTATTATTCCGTTACATGCCCCCCTTCCCGCCCCATCTGGCAACATTCCCATTCATAAATATCATCATCAGATTCTTATCTACTTGTTCATAGATGGAGTTGTATCGGCCTTCATCTCTTATGTCCAAGTAGACATTTCAATTCAGTCTTTCGCGTTTTTAAAGCACCATATAACGGAAGAGAATTAAACCCTAGACGCCTGATCAATAATTCGATTTGCAATCTTGATGCAGATTCGGTCCATCTCGGCTTATTCTTCGTTTTGTACGACAAGATCACAATCTGTCGCATGACATTCCAATACAGCTGAACACTCAGCTTATCTTCGTTTGGCAGCGGTTATGAATACCGAACTAATATAGGATCACAAAAACCAACAAACAAACGTTCCACTACTGGTCTAGGCATTTTTATGGAGGTTCAAAATGAATGGGTCATATAAATTACGTTGTCATTCCAATAATTATTTAACATATTAATAACAAGATCGCGATTAACACTCTCCAAACGTGCTCGTATGATTTGAAATCCTAAGTGGCGCGTGTCAAAATTTTGTCAAGTCGGATTGGATATTCGATTGCTTATGTCGAACGATAGTCTGAGTCCATCGCCGACTCCCATCTCCTCTCAAAGAAACGTCTCAGATGAGGCCGGAAATGACCCTGAGTCGACTCCATATCAGTCGGCAACTTCACATCGACACAATCACACTGTATCTTCAATATCTCATATCTCACGAGCCACTATTCATGATGATGATCTGCAATCTACCGTTCCTATTCCATTCGAACAGGTTTGGTCTCTCTACCGACTCTGTTGCTAAGTTTTTGAACTTTTTGCAGGATATTGCCTGCTTAGAGAACGGCGAAGGCGAGAAAGAGCAATCTTTTTTGGAGAAAGCGGCATCATCGCATATCAGGCAAGACATGTTTGTCGAAAACTCCTACAAACTGATGACAGTGACTGTAGATCGAAATCGGCGTTTGTCGATCTGCCTCACAATAGTGTTCCTACAAAATTTGAAAGCTTCAGCAGTTCTACAGGCGCCGCTTTTACAACAAATACTGGTCGTCGTCCATCAGTTGTTTGTCTGAAGGTCCCCGTTTAAAACTCGTAAGAATTACAGTCGAACTGGTTCTTTAGGTCAATGCGAATGCGGCTCGCGCCGGAAAGCATCGTATTCAGCATATCGAGAGTCCAGCGTTGGTCCTGGAGAGTGGGTTCGATGAGGGGCATGCAGCTCCTGAAAAATACAGCTCAGGCTGTTCCATAAAGTTAAATTCGCCATTAAAGCGTCCATCTCACCGGAAGCGAATCAGGTAGTTTTTAAACTTCCGATGACAGCGATTTCAAATTGCAGAATTCTATCTGAATGACAGTTTTTTCGAGCACATTGATACAGGACGCTGACAGTTTTGTAAAGTCATCAGTTGACGATTCCAGAAGATGGAGCTACTCTAACTGATTCCTGGTCTGCCTATCTTGATACGTCCTGCGACAGCTCGTCGAAATTCATTCCTGTTCGTCCGCACTTTGTTAGAACGTGTCTACAAAAAATCTGATTTAATTTAGGGACCATCAGGAAAAAAGGCTCTACCCAGAACAAAAGATTCAGCTCTTATAAGAAAGTAAACAAGTGGGCGGATCTTGAGATGTCTTTATTAACTGAGTTATTAGGGATAAGAACCATTCACTGTCTTTTTTAATCGGAGAGCACAACATTACACTGTCTGAGAAGGAGCAACAACCGGTTGTGGTCATTGAGCCCAAGAAGCCTGAATCCAACCAGGACAACAAGCCGCCTACTTTCATCATTTCGCAGGCACGCTATTGAAAAGCTCGCATTATATTCCTTGTAAGAAGAATTTGTTAGGGGAAGTCTATTGCAGAAGCTTTGAATCGACTTTCTTTGAAAGAAAACCCGACACCCAAGAATTCTCGACGATCCCGAAGGTCGCATCCGACTCCGAGGAGTATTTCGCGCTTGCGAAAGACTTTGGTGCAAATGTACCACTGCTTGACGTTCCCTAATTGTTGCTGAGTCTACGTTTCAGATGTACCTTGATCGTCGATGAAGCAGTTCGCAACCTGTATGATGAGAGTAAAAGCCAGCGACGGCAAAGAAAGAGAGTTACGCAGCAAGAGATTTTTAACGATATAATTTTAGCCATTTTGAAACAAACAGGAAATACATGGCGCAGGACGTCATCGCACTCACGACATCGGAGGTCATGGAATACAGCAGATTCGATCTCCGAATCGTAAGCCATTTTGAATCCTCAGTCGAATGTTTACACTTTATAAGGAACTCCGATGAATCTAGCGTCGATGAAGATATCGATTCGCTAAGCGAAAGTCAATCAATTCTAACTGAACATATTCGATCAGTTCTTCGGAGATGATACAGTATAAAAAGATGGGGTTATATAAATTTATGTCGTAACTGTAATAAGGAATGGTGATCCTGAAATATGCTGCACTGAAGAGAACAGGTTGGTCTGAGGTATGACGGTTCTTGTTTGTGAAGTCGAAGACCATTCTAGCTTAGCCTGTCCAGTACCTGTTGTTTTACGAAACTCCATCTTAACGCTGTATAGTAGCGATGCTGTCGGGAACGTGTACGTTCCATTGTATACTCCTATTTTCCAGTTACTTTCCACGGCTTTGCAACGGTTCATGACCAACATACCCGAGCTACTCGACCATGAGTCGATAATCAGAATATCATCGACCCAGAGCCGAGCTTGTTCGTAAACGGTGCAGTAGAACGTATATGTTTGAGCATAAAGAGGTCGGAGATAGCCAGACCAACGAACTGAAATATAATCCTGTTTCCTGGTTCAATACTGAAGACATGAAATCGCAATCGCCATGACCTTAGCAGTTGCTGTGATGAGATCAGTCCCCCATTGAAAATCAACAAATTTGTCTATTCGGTTCATGATATGATCGCCATCAAGCCATCTGTTATGGAAATATTCGCCCAACAGACCATCACCTGATGAAGACGAGCCACTTGCTAACATGACATTGTACCGGTATTTGCCAATGGCTGGCAGAGTATATCTGGCGATTCGCCAACTGAGTTTGGTTTGATTTCAATATACCAAACACATACCCAATCACGTAGTTTCCATTCCCTGAGTCAGTTACATTCCCTCGTACAATATTGTCGGATTTATCGCTGAACGATATAAAGAAGAAGTGACCTCCAGTGGTCCTGGAGTTTGAATAGGTATCATATGATTGGACTGTAACCATGTTAAAATTACCTCAGACTACTGTGATAATTGCTTACCTGTAAAGCTGGCAACTGAACCTGAATTGGGGGTTGAAGGAGTTCCACCTGAAACAACAGTTGTTGTCGCACTCGCAGCTGAAGGCAATTACTGTTTATACAGCCGAACGGAGTTACAATTACCAGCAGGCGAAACGATAGTATTGATGGAAGACCCAATTGATACGCCATTAACAGTTATTGACGTGACATAGGTCCCAGAGACGGTGGCAGTATAATTACCTAACACAATCTTAATATAAAGCCATTGCTCACAAGAACAACTGACAGATATACGTTCCATCACCGATATCGATTATATTAACTGATGCGTAAGACGGGTTGTTGAACATCTACATTCGCGAATGCTCAGCAATGGATATTGCAGCAACCAGGCATGCATACTGTTACTGTGATTGCATCACCGCCAACGGCCCGAAGATTGTCTGAAGCATCCTTTACCGTTAGAAGGAATGTGTTCTAATGCGACTGATAAGCTGACATGAAGTATACCAAATTCAGAAACATTACGGGAGTGCCGGCAATGGCAGCAGTTGCGCCGGATCCAGAGACAATCGTCTTGGCTGAGACATCAATTTAGTCTTTTGGAGATAAATACGAATGCGACAGACTTGGACTGGTAGCACCAACGGGGACGTTCAGAGTCCATGGACTTCCGTAAATGTGCTGATTAAAGAGAAGAAGGGACAAGACGTAAGATCCAGCTACTGAAAGGATGTGAGCAACACAATTCAAAGTGAAATTAAAAAAAACCAAGGAACCTGAAGCTGTGAACGTGACAGAATACTGTCCTGTGCTGCTACCAACATTGGTGATAACAGGAGTAATAGTTGTTGGTGAGTATACAGCTACCAGCGACGACGAAAAATTCGCTGCAACACCGATCAGAACAGAGAAATTTGCTGTGCTTGGTGCTGACCTTGATGCCCACCAGAGATATCTAAATTCCCGTATCTATCTCTGGCTGTGATTGTAACTGAGGTCGATGTTGCAATGGGAATCGTTAATGAGTTTAAACAAGTTCCAGAAGCAGTCGTCTTGGCCATGTTTAAAGTTCCTTGAGTAACAGAGATCCCTATTCAAAATGGTTAGCTCTATGATAGCTCTAACTTCATATAGAATGTTACCTGTATAGGGAGAAGAGGCAACATTACGATTGTAATACAACGCACTAGATGGTACTATCGTTTTGGAGATAGAATCAGAAGACCAGAAAAGTTTCACTTGGGCTTGTCCAACATCAGCTGTATGATCTTGTTATTGCAATGCCCTTGCAGTAATTGAAATATTGAATTACCATTAAATTCAATTGTGATGTCTACAGGCAGATTCGACACTAAAACAATATCTCCAAACACATCGCCTGCTCCAAGAGCACTTGTCCAGGCATTGATTACCATGATTGCTAAAACAACCTCATCAGAATAACAAGAGAAAGAAGCAGAAATGCAGCGATTACAGTTTATATACAAGCGGACTCCAGTATTGGCATACAGAGGAATAGTGAATCGAAATAGTTCTGAGGTCGGCGGAATGATGCTTCCGGTCCAGCGTACAGAGAACCTAGCACAGTTGAGTTATATGACAATCCGATCAATATTATGATTTGCTAACATGTCAGCAGGTAAACCCGATACTGATGGTTGATATCCCCAGTCGTGATTGATTGTTGTAGAAAGAATGTTAGACGAATATGCCACCGTCATGTACTAATTGGGCGATTATTTGAGGTTCCAGATTGCAATGTGAATACATTACAGGGTCGGAATAATAAGTTGTATCAAGTCCTCCAGCTTGGGCCAGTTTCACCGAAACTAATCACTTGGTTAATGGAAGAGACATATAATTAAAAGGAAGCAACCTGAATGTGAACCGGCCTGCATTGGTGTATAGGAAACTGTATACGAGCCAGTTCCCAAATCGGTAAGTGAAACCGGCAACGGTTTTGCATCCGGTTGTGTTACGATCACGTAAAGACGATTGCCGCCACGAACTAGCAAATTCGATGCAGAATCTTTCAGATTGATGGTCAATCCAACTGCAGTTCCTGCGACGGAACTTGACAGGCCAGTTCCAGCGATCTTGGTCAGAGTTAATATTTGCAATGTCGTTATAATCACAAAATATGATACCGTTGAGGTAGAAGCCACAGCAGCTCCAGCAGCTACATTGACAGTGAAAGGGCTTCCAGATATATGCGATCCACCGATCTAATCAACGTTTATCTCATAGCGATATATAGAAATTCAGTAATCAAACCTGTACGGACAGCGAACAGGAAGATCCTTTAGTCGTGGGGGTGTACGACACAGAATAGATTCCTGCGCCAAGCCAAGACGACAATCCAGTTACCGACCTAAAATCGGCTTACGGTTGGTGTCTCAATGGGATGATCTCAGAGAATTTCTACCCGCAATTCAGCGTTGTTACGATAGTTGCAGAATCAGTTGCTATTAGGTTTGACTGCGAATCGCGAACAGAAACATTAAACGTCTGCTGAACACCTAGAAGCAAAGACTAAGCGATGGCCATTCAAACATGGCGGTACATACCTGACACAGCATTTGAAAGTGATGGTCCTGTTGCAGTCGAAGTTGAAGCAACAGCAGGTCCAGGAGATACCGTCACCGTATATGGATTCCCACTAATATTAAAACCCCCTGATTGTACTACCATCGTATATCTATAAAATCAGTCACCTTACAAATGAAAAGGGATGTGAGCACTTACACTCCTACCAGGGTTGGAGTGTACAGAGCTGTGTACACACCGGACCCAATATGAGAAATTGAGTCTTGTGCCAAACTTGCAGGGCCTGTCAATGCCAATGTAAAAGTGACACTGCCACCACCTGTTGTAAGCTGGTTGCCGAATTCGTCACGAGCGGTGATTGAAAATGAGGACTGCACTCCTGCAACAGCAGTTGTGGATGGTGTAGCCGTACAGCTGAAGTCTGAGCTCAGAAGCTTATCCGTTTCAAAGTCACAGCAGGAACTTACTTTGCAATGCTGACAGAACCAACAGCAACAGTTACGGAAAATGAACCAGAAGAAGTCAAGATAGGTGTAGTCCCAATTTTAACAGCCACTGTCAGTGAGCCGCTAGACATGATTAAACAGAAAGCCAGCAACAAGCAGACATGAATTAAACCTGATTGTTGGCGTGTAATAAACTTGATAGAGCCCATTGCTTAGATATGTCACACCAGCTGACGGAGCATTCGTTCCCGATAATGTCACTTTGACGGGATCGGTTCCCCCTGTGACATTGTTGGAGTACATATCACGAGCCTGATACAGCTTCAGTTCAACAAATGACATGTCAAACGATCCCGACCTGGATCCAGAAAGTCGCTGATACACCAACGGAAGCCAACGTTAATCCTGGACCATATGCAATAGAATTACCTGTTAAGCGTCAATCTTAATTGTTGCTGAATTTGGAATTGTTACCAGGAGAAGTCGCGGCAGGAGCACAAGAGACAGAAAACGGACTTCCAACAATGTGAAGACCGCCTAGCTTGACGGCAAGATAATAGGATCCAGTAGTATAGGTACTCCAAGAACCATTATATGTGGATCCAGATACATACGAAATGGAGGTATTTACAGACCCGGGACCGGTCCCAGTAATAGACCAGACAGCGTTCGATGATTGAGCAGTTAACGGGTTTCCAAATTGATCCTGTGAATGTTTAAGCACAAACCCAAGGATAACGAATCACTTGTTACCTGGGCGGTAATCGAAAAATAATTCCCAGTTGATGCTGTACCGGCTGTGATTGGAGATAGAAGTCCTGTTCCAGACGCTGAAGTCTTCAAATTGCTTGGAGGATCTCCTTCTTTAAGCACGATTCCTTTGAAAGGCGAATTGGCAATCTGGAGTAATCCATTAACAGAAATCTCTCATTCGTACTCAGCAATGTACTTGATCAATGTTATACAAAGCTGTTGCAGGAATCACGTCTTTAGCGACAGATGGTGCAGACCACATTAAGTCGATATTAGCACTTCCGGTGACCTTGTGATAATATCTCAGAGACAACGGCAACGTGTAACAGCGCGACAAACCTCGCGGTAATCAATCTTGATATCGTGAAGGAAGTTTGCGGTTAAAGCAACGTTGGCCCATGATTCGTTGCAACAAGTATCCCACTTATCGATAACCAGACGTCTGTCAAGCCATAATCGAACGCCATCATCTGCTGTGACATAAAGAGTGTATGTCTATAAGTGTAGATTTCCTTAACTTCTGGACACTGATCAACAAACAACATCAGACCTGTGAATACGAAGGTTTGAGTTTGCCCTCCCATCTGATGGAGACATAATCGACTCCATAAGTAGTCAGCGCTCCCAAGCCCCAATCGAATGAAATTGTCGGGTCAATTCGGTTTATCGCAGGTGAGTTTAAAAACCACATGTTGTCGTAATATTTGCCTCGTAAGCCACCGACATTAGCAAGTCCTTAGAATCTCTGTAAGGACACTGCCGAGTTTCCAAGTAAAAAGACTCTACCAATGCTTAAGTCGTAAGTTCCTGCTACTTCAGGATCATACACAGCCGTATATGTTCCATCAGAATTATCTTTTACTGTTCCGACAACCCAGTTTGGTCCATTAGAGACCTAAATTTCATCAATACGTTGAAAACAAACATCGATATTTCATACAGAGATACGGCTTGATGACAGACAAGATTTCGAAGCTACGTTTGGAGAAGTGTAAGGTGAACAAGATGATTGGCAAGAGGCCGTGAAAGAATTGGCATCGCAAGATGCATTGGTCGTATATAGTTCGGCAACGAACAGGTCGCCTCCAACGCCCGTATTAACATTCACGCTGGTCTTGGCTGTAATCGTCACTTGTCGATTAGCCTGTGTCGAATTAACCCTTGATGGATTCGTCTACATGGATCTCAGCAGGGCCTAAGCAGTTATATCTGTGAACCTACAGCAGCTGTGGCTGTCGAGCTAGGCCCATAAGTGGTAGCTTCTACAACAGTACTTAAAACAAAAATGACGCAGATTATAATCATCAGCAGATGGAGTTTTAAAATTGAGATCCGAGGTGATGTAAGCTGCAGACAAGAAGCAGCCCGAGTTTGGTCATACTGCAGCCTCCTTTATGGGAGTTGTAATAACGATGTAACCAAATGTTTACTATAGATAGTGGTTTTATAGGTGTCGCAGCCTCGCTACACATGAACATTACTTTTTGAGGTTTCCTATCGAGGATTCATATCATGTTAATTCGATAAGCAGGTTTGCTGAGATATTGGATCCAATTCAATGTCACCTGCACAGTGGTGATCTTCACTTAGATATCCAATAATCTGCCTTTAACCGCTTTTAAGCGGAATAAGTCTATACAGACAAATCGTTGCAGTTAATATTGACACAGGCCAACTTGGGAAATTGACTGAGTTCTTTATTTTGATATATCTCGAAACTGCATAAATGGAAATTAGCACATTATTGACACGTTTCAACTTCATCGTTGTCTCCTAAAACTGCATGAAAATTATTACGTAAAGTTGGAAATTATCTTAAATTACCGAATCCACTTCACAAATTGACATACACAGCTTCCAACCAAAACTGTGCAGAGAGTCATTCCTAAATGCAAAAATGTGAGGCAGGTTATGGCGGACCCTCTTGCCATAAGTTCGGGAACGATTCTGAAGAGAGAATAAATAAGATTCTAAGAACAACAAGAACTCATAGTAGTGTTACGTGCTGGCGAGAGTCATCACCGCGCTACGGCCCAGAGCTGGCATCAATAAAACAGCAAGAGCACCGGCCCAATATGATTGAAAGTAGAGAGCATAGAATAATACCACTGGAAATACCTGAAAACGACTCTCAGAGCGGCAAAACAGAATCAGATTTCGGAACGAACAGCGAAATCGGTCATACTGTTCGTGAGCCGATTTAAGAAATCGACCCGCTGAACGATAAAATCTAGGGCCAGAATTCCGGCTTGACATATAAGAAGGATAATGTGCACGATCAAGGCAAACAAGGTCGGGATAAGCATCGATAACACTATCAATGTAAAGATCCAAGAATGCCTTAGAAAATGTTAAAACGAAACAAATGGGAATGGGAACAGATTACCAAGCAAAATAGAGTAGAACCAGCCTCAAAGCTATTGATACCAGTGAATGAAAAACATGTAAAGGGCGGATGTCTTCTGCAGGGACATAATCCTAAAGAAAAATTCAAAATCGATTTGGAGATGGAAGATCTGTGCGACCTTCAGAATTAGCAATAAATAGGGCACGAATGACACCCATCTAATCAGAGATGCGTGTGGGCTCCAGTAGCTTAACGAATATAGCATCATGTTCGTCATCAAAGAGAGAATACGTTCAGGGCTGTTGGAGAACATTGGTTCGTAAAGATCAACCGGAATAAGCCATAGCTAAATGAAGCAATCAATTCCAGCTCTATTCATGCACGACTTCGAGAAAACCTTCCGTCCTGTGAAAACACCCAGAGCGATGCTAAACGATATGATGGAGAATGCTTTGAATAAATAACCGGAATATGGGCTTAATAATGACCAGGAAAAGAGAAATAAGACTAGAAGGGCGCTGGAATGATATCTGATAAATTAAGTTGTAAAACGCGATAACTTCAATCTGCAAGCGCTCAATTCACCTATAATAAGCTTCCACCAAGTGCCTATAGTTTTGATTTAAGTGAGGACAACAGTTAGACCTTACAACTTACTTATCTAGTACCTGAAGAAACGCTAACGATGGAGATGGGAAATCAGCCGGTAACGGGATTTCTGAAGTCTAAGCAGGGAAATTCAGTTCAGTATATCGATGTACCATATTGCCTACAGATGGATGCAGTCCAGCTACGAAGAGCATTCTGATATTAGTTGCATAGTTGGGGTCGTTAAGAAGCACTTCGATTTTCGCACGAGTTTCTTCAGGTACTATACGACACCTATTGAAATTTGGCTATACAACAACGGAATAATTACCATTGGTCATTCGAAATAATGTCATCAGAATTTCATCTGCAGTCACGTCCAGGATATGAAACTTCTCGAAACGGCTCAGCATCGGCCATAGCCAACGGATCTGAGCACAAACTGCTCAGAAAAACGGTCGGAACGTCGAGCAAGAATCATACCTCCTTTTCACCGCCACCGATAACGAAACATGTCTGTTGATCGTTTTCACATTCACGGACGGACGCTTCTAAACGACAAGTTTAGGCAGATTACCGTATATCGCATTCGGCGCTTAATATACGGCTTGGTTTATCAGACGACGCCGCAGAGCTTGTCGTTGAGTGCTTATTTCGCCTTGGGGGAGGTCGACGGGGCGGCATCGAGCCTAATAGTGAAATCGATCTGGCCTGGGACCGGTTTTAATTTCCCGGGGCTTTATTATTACTCCGGGAATGAACGTTAGGCGTTAGCTGCAATATGGAGATAGGCTGACAGCTTCAAACTGCCGACACCAAATGTCACCCAAGCTGAGGCTACAGTCTGATAATATGGTGTATCAGTATAATCTCTGCTTTCAGTATTGGAGACAGGAAGAGTGGGATTTTACACTGGCCGCAATAGTGTCAAGAGCTGATAGGCGTCGAAGTTCAACAGCCTCTATAATCATGACGAAGAGTAGTGAACATTTCAAGTTTGCATAAATCACCCACGATTGGCGAGTAGAAACGATTCTCCAATCGAATCGTTTCCTTGGCTATAGGTTTGGAATAGTAGTGCGTTGTGAAAGGAACCCTGCTATATTGCCACGATTGGTTATAGCTTGGTTAAACCGATCCGAGATATCCATACAAACATACGAAATCCACAAAGGAATCTTATTCGTTGAAACGTTTCTTCCGACGTCCGAGGAGGACTAAGAGGAGAGTCTGATAATGCGTTCACCCTCATTTAACTTATGATAGCAATGTCTTTCGCCAGTCATCTCAATTTAAGCCGGCGCCTGTTCTCTGGGATGGCGTCAGAAGCGGCACAGGCTGCCAGTTCGGCAGCACGCGAAGTTGGCGAAAAGGCTGCCAGAGTCGGGAGTGCTTCTGGCGAGCGGGCCGCGAAGATTGGCGGTTCGTGGCGCGAGCGGGTCGGTTATTTCATGGCTGGCGTTGCTGTCACTGCAATTTTTGGCTACGTTCGTATTCAGGTATGTTTTTCTGAGAAGATAATAGCCACGTCTTGCTTCGAGCAAACTTTCCGCATTGTGCTGTTGCCATTAAGAATTTTCACTTTGCTTGGTTGGTTTCAACCATTATAAACCTGGCTTGTTTTTTAATTCTTTGTTAAAAGAGATTAGATTCCACTGATTGCCTTTTTCTGAGTTATGATGGCATTCGGATTACGTTGAACTTAATCAAACACTAGGATGACGTATGGGGCTCAGCGTCGCGAATTGAAGATTCTATATCCTCGCTGAAGTCCCGGGTAAAATTATTGGAAAAGATCGCCTCCACCAAATAACAATCGCATGCTTATTGTCAATATAGTAATTTTAAAGTGCAGCTTCATTTGATTCTGCTATCTCTGCTTTAGGACTATCATCAGTGAGTTTTCCCGGGCTCAAGCAGATGACTGCACCACGTCCACGTTTGCTTGTGTGAATGCAGCTCACGTGCCGTAATGGTGAGAGACCCTTGCATCGCTATGTCTCAGGGTCTGACGAACCGATCCGATTCTACAACTTTTTTCGAAAAACAACAACCCGCTTGCGATTTTATTGATGCATAGACAAGTTACGCACAGCAAACTGAGGTCAGTTCGTCTCATATGCAATCCAAAGTCGGCGAACTGCCACAGCCGTAGGCATCCCTTCACGTATGAATACCATGAATTTAGGCATGGACGTTGACTCAATCTATTTGCAGTTGGATGCTGACTTTCCTGCCAACATCTAAACATTTTATCTACCAACTGTCCATGTTCTGTATTATCTAGGCCTAATCAACTCAGCGGATGCAATGTATGGTTTGGAAGTTCCATCTATTTATCGCCAGAAAAAGCGTCGGTCGAGTGGTCATTTCTTAGAGCTTGATGAGTGGATGACAGTTCACATGAGCTTTGTTAGCGCTGAGCTCTTTATGAAGTGACTGAGCGGCTGCTTCCTCATCGAATATCAACGTGATATGTTTGCCATCGCCTTTGTCGTATTTCGTTGGGGTGTGGCCCTTGTTGCCACGAATTGCTTGTCGCAGTTGTTCGGCCCCAGTGTCGTCCAGAACGTCAACCTTCAACTGAAATGGCATCCTGGATCACGATCAAATCAAATGTTGAATGAAATCATAACGTGGGCTGGCTCCCACCAAACCTTCTAGATATTTTGGAACGATCGCAATTTGGATCAGATTGATGAGCTGTACCTAGTCGAAACTGATTGATTATCAGAGATATTCTCCGATCTCGATTCTCGCACGAATAAGATAAATAACGAAATTAAAGTTCACCCTGACTCTAAAGCATTCGAACCAGAGCACCCGTTGCCATCTGTTCGGACCGATATGCTAAACATCGAACACGAGAGACACATTATTTTTTACGCTTCTTGTGTGTAGGCAGCGGGTCTGACCCTGGATGCAATTCGGATAATCTATAAACGCATGGTGCCTGTTCTTTCCCTTTATATGAAGCTTGTTCCGTTTCAAAATGCTACTTGCTGGAAAGTTTGAGTTTGAGAAGTTTGAAAAGATGATCGTTGTGATCTGCAGACTGAAGCAATATTTTTTTGTTTGAAAATGGTTCCATCTATATAATTGCTTGCAAATTACAGTACTAAAATGCTGCTGAGACCTAATCGCATCCTAGTGTGTAAAAAATAGAAACTTGACACGCGATCATTTCCATCTTAAAATAGAGTATGGCCTGGACGTTTTTCTTAAGCTTGCGAAAATGTCAGTACCAAATGGGTATTTCCAAGAGCATCGCGCCGTTCATCTTGAACAACAGGCATTCTTCACAATTAAGCATACTACCCAACGACGAATCACTCTTGTGATGATCCTAATCTTCGCAATCTCTCTACTGGTTCTCTATCACGGTCAATCTAAAAGGCTGCAATCCTGTTTTTAGAGCGACGGCCACCAATCCAGCGACTTTTGAACAAATAAGCTCTCAAACAAGCGTTGAACTTTCTATATATATCAAGGCAATATCAAGTACACATTATACTGAGTTGTGAAAGCAATAGTTCGCTGTATATTGACTGAGGATAGCTAACAAATCCAAAACCCATGTTTTATGCAGCAAGCTTAATACTTGTAATTTGCTTGATATAAGCTTGCGCTGGCGGAAGCAGAGTCCTGCCCACCAAATTTGCCAGTAGATGCCTCACTGTTGGATTGAGCTCTGAACAGCAGCGCTTTCTGCGCAGCAACAACGTTTTCTTTTTTGCCAGCCCAAGTCTTCAGAACAGTTGCTTGTAAGGCACGGCCGTAAGAGAACGTCAACGCCCCTACGACAATGTGATTAAGTCAAAAGGAAACTACACCTAACGTAAAATACGCACATGGCCTGACTAGGTCAACTTTGTTCATTTCATTCAAATGCTGAGTTGCTTCAGCTTCAGACTGGCCCCCGGACAAGAAAGTAATGCCCGGGACAGCAGCTGGAACGGTACGTCGCAAAACCAACACGGTAGCCTGAAGAAGGCAGCGTACATGTCAACTAGAGAATTACCATGGCAACAGAACGACTAACCATTGCAATTTGTTCAGGGGTATACTTGATCTTACATTGCTCTCCAGGGCAAACCATGCTAAACAGTATGGGATCAATGTGGAGGGAATTTTTCCAGATTGTAGTACTTAGGCTTCAGCAGCGTCCCTTCCAAGAAAACGTTGTGTTCAGCAAGAGCAGCATATACTACAGAAAGAACAGTAGATGTTACATTCATGGCAGTGATCTAGAAGATTACATAAATCGTCAAATCGCATCGTGATTACATGCAAAACCAACCAGGTCATGATCTCCATCCATTAGAATTTCCGGTTCAACGATTGGAACCAATCCGTTTGCCTGGAAGCATTTACTTTCAACTAAACCAAAGCTGGGTATGCAGGCATACCTGACAAATGCTGGCATAACGAGCCAAAACATTGGCATTTTCCAGAATAGCAAGCTTGGAAGGGCAACCCTTGCCAATCTTTAAAACACATCGCCTTTACAAGTGTCAACCGACTTGACAGCAATTATCGAATATGATACCATTTGGCGAAACGCGCACCAGCATTGTAATACTTTTGGCAGCGTTGAGCCAAGTCATCGAGACCTTGAGTAGTAGTTTCGCTATCGGTCCCCAGAAGCTCAACGGTGCCCTTTTAAGAAGTCACGTACAGCCAGGTTTCCAGATCGTCAGCAATACCTTATCAACTTTGATACCGACAACAATGCCAAGCTGCTTCAACACTTCAGAGAATGGCTTGCCATCGGCCGTTTTCTGAAACAGCGTCTCTTCATACAAGATTGCACCGCCAAGAAACTTTCCTATTTCTAAAAAAAACTAAGATGAAGCGGTAAACAGGAGCAATGCTGGGAACGACCTGCACCGGCAGTAAACAGAAGCTCGCGATAAGCGCGGCGATTCTCTTCAGTATTTTCGACCTTGATGCCATCGAACCGCTTCCCTATAATTAACTTGAGTGGAGTAGGAAAAGCAATACATACAGTAAGGCAAACCAATTGTGCCGGTAGATTCATCAGCAGCCAAAATCCCTTTGCCTGGTGACACAATCGCTTTGGCCGTAGCCATGAGCTCTTCTCCAAACTTGAGGTAGGCAGGATATTTGGGAACATGAGCAGTGGTAGACATTGTATAGGTTGATACTCGATAGAAAGAGAGCTAGCCGGGATTAACCTTTAGGAGAGTGACCGAACCGGAGGGAGGAATTTGTGAGATTTAAGTGGGCCTAAGTTGCGCTACCCTTCTAGAAGCCCTAACTACAACAACCCATGAACATGAACCATGAACATGACACACTTGGTGCAACAGTCCAACATGACCGTCATCCACTTCATATTGAATTGTTCCGCTTTCACAATTAAGCATTTGGAATTTATTATCTGTCATTATCGGTTAGAATCACGGGTTTCTTGCTTTCAGAGCATGGGCACAATCGAATCGCGCCAGGTTGCCTGGCGGAGCAATCGGAATTTTGCGAATTGGCAAAACACGTTCCTTCTGATACACCAGAGGAAAGTGCACCAACGTCAGAACTGATTGGCCAACGATGATATCGCGGATTCGTAGGGCTGCTGTCGACTGTCCTTGAAAGATATCAGCTGGTCAGCAGTTTATTAACTGCATTGATTCTTACCATGCATTGCGTTCGCAGGGAAACACCAGCTCCATGAAATAAGCTACATATATTAATGAAAGCGATTTATAAATGCTTCAAGCGATCCTACCATCGGCAACGCTCTCGAACCTATCCGAGGCGCATTCCATATGCTTAGCTCTACAAGCGTCATCACATGAAGCGTTTTCTTCACTAACGGTAGGAACGATTCCAGAAAGCGGAGTAGCCCTTAGGCTTGGAGGTAGAAAAACGCACGTGCGTGCATTAGCAATTAACAATTTGGCGGTATTAGGCAGTGTCAGTTCAAGAATTCCTAGGAACATCAGCAACGTAGCATACCATGCAGACCACCGCTATTACCTCTGTAAAATGAACGCTGTTCTGAAAAATCGTATAAGAAGATCACTTCCTGAAGAGACTGATATTCTTTTTTGTTCTGAAAAACAGTCTATCGACAGACTAAGTTAAATGCAGAAGCGCACCCGATTGGGAATGTTACAAGAAATGTCCTGTCTTCATCGCCTTGATTTATTGGTAGTGTTCCATTTACCAACTTTCTTATTGTTTCTGTATCGTATGGGCTCAAAACTTTGGCCCGAAGGACGATTTCAGACAGGCGTTGATCATACGCTGGACGCAACAGGGACTGAAGTGATGTGTATTCAACTGGATCTTTGCTCTGCAGACGCTTCAGTTGGACATTGCTATACACTCAGCAGGTTATTTACCTCATAAAATGAATCGGATGGTAGCATTGATACGCTTAAATTGACATTATAATCAGATTCGCCCAATTTGTGTTTGTTGCAGTTAACGCCAATGCGGCCAATGTGTCGTATTCGATTTACTTCCGGTGCAATGCAGATACGGCCACGACTGACTGCACTGGATCTGTTTGACATGAATGCTTTTCATATATACAAGCAGGCAATGCCTTACCTTAGCCACCAATCGAAGTGATCAGTTGGCCACATCAGAGACAGTTCCTGCCAGAATGATTTCTTCAGCATCCAGCCACTAAAAATGAACAACTCTTCAGATAACCGCACTGTTTTTAAAACTGAACTTACAGTCCTGGAAAGAAGCTTGTTCGAAACAGCCGAGTTGGATCAACGGCTACATCCTTTCTGCCTACATCATTGTGGGCAGAAATGCACATGGCTCTGATATGTACAAAAATGATTAAAAGTGAACTCAAGTAAATCAGTGATAATACCTTCCATCCATGTCTAATATGTCAGATGTATGCCGAAAATACGAAAGGAAGTCATTTGTGACCAGTAGGTCGTCTTCAAGTATAATGACATGACTGAATCCTTCTTCGAAGAAGAGCCTATCGAGGGTCCATTTATAATGTTTTGCTAAATTCACGGTAGAGGACTACAAGAATAGATCAGTTTTGTTTTCAAGAGTTGTGAGCTCGTAGACCGTTTGATCATAGTTGGATCGTGGTCTTTGCCAGTGCGTGATTTCATTCCGGTATCGGCTGGCAACTTCTTCAACGCCTTTGTCGTAACCATCTTGGGAAAGGTAAAGGCTTACAGTTGACAATTGGGCCTTTGGTAGGCTGAGCAGCTGTTTTAACACAGGCTCCAAATACCAGGGCCTATTACAAGCGATAATAACCACAGCCCAAGGGTTCCGAGTTCGGCTAAAAAAAATCCCAGTAGAATTGGAGATCATGGAGATTGAGAGCAACTTCAGCCAAAGTTAATTTTGATTCTTCAGAAAGCGATTTTTACCTGAGCGCATAATACCACAACAATCAACACAATCACCAATAGGATCAATAATCTGCTTGACCGCAGTCGATCGCCATTATCTGGGCTGAATGTGGCTAATGATCCAAGCAATGCTGCCGATGATTGTCTGCTGATTTCTTTGCCTCGGCGGAACATTAATCACTATTTTACATACAAAGGTGTCTGGCCTATTAGTGCACAACGTTGCTATTACTGTAGACTAACGTTACAGTTGGGCTGCAACATTCAATATTCTTTATGGCGGATAGAACTTTAATGAGGATGGAACATTTCGGTCACTTCAAGTTCGGTCGCATCATTTTGCCAACATCTCCCGAAAGCTCGTCTGGATTAATTCGGAGGTGATGTATCAATCGGTAAGCGGTGGCGATTCCGACGGCGTGCCCAGTTGGAGCTGGTCGTGTTCACAGAACGCATCCAGGGCTTCGATTGAAAATTCATTCTCGATCACGTAAATCAGTATCAGGACAGCAGAATACGCTTAATCATGGATCAGAACGATTCACATCCCATCTCAGAAAATGAATGCCGATAAGCTAAATGAATGATCTCGAACGATTATTTGAATGCTGTTCTTATGCAAAGCATGACTTCAACTATAGCAGGATGTGTGACCAGCAGTATTCTCTTTCAGAAACCAGATTGAGCTCGGCAAACCTCAGAACGCGATAGTCTCATTTGCAATGTCCTGGAAATCATTTCTGCAAATCGACAGAATCGAACCATTGCGTTTGTTAGAGTCCCCATTTATTTCAATCACTGCACTCGGGGTGCTACGTCTGTTTCTCCTGCTCATTGATATCTATGTGATTTCATTGACTGGAATACTTCAAGGCGGTGTGACATATTTCGTTTACGCCACAAACTGGTCTGCTATCTTGAATTTATGGTGAATGCTTCGTGGCGATTTGGAATCAAGCATTAACATCTTATAGGTATCTGTACCTAGCTACAATCTTGACCTGGCGAAACATTCTCGGGTATGATTCTGAAAAAGACTCCAAATTCATTAACTTGGCTTATATATCGCAAGAGGTTGCATTACCTGCCTCTCTCATGGTCGTGGTAGGTAATCAAATCAATTACGATACTTGTTTTATCCTCATTCATATCGTCTTTCATGTGTTTCTTGTTCACTGAGCATTGTGACACATTCCGTGAATGAACTGCTCTTTTAGGCATTGTACTGGACCGCTATCAATCCCAGAGCGGAATTCCCCGATGCAATTAATGAGGTGTCCTCGATCCAGAACCACGCAGGCTCGTGTGCTTTAGTTCTGATCGACTTCACTTTCAGTGAAATGCGGTTCATTCCTGTTCATATTGTTTTGGACATGATCTTCATGTTGGCGTATCTTCCAGTAAATGCTGCCTATTCGCTTACTGTCCAGCCAGTGTATTCAGTCATGACATGGCGCGCTTGGGGAACTGCAGTTTTCATCGCTGCCGCTTGCATTGCAATTGCCGTATTTTACGTGATGCTTTGGGGATTTTCAAAGCTTAAGACGAAGACCTTAAGGAGTGGTGCAATCGCTAATAATTTGCATATGGTCGCCGTTCAATACGAAATGCAAGCCGCCCGACCCGAATAATATTATCCAGATCTAATTATTGAAAATTTCAAGCTAGCAATCTAACCCAATTCTATCTAGTTTAATACAGCTAACAAGTACTCAAAACGAACCTGAAGGCAGCTGCAGAGTAAAAAATTACACTGCAATTGGAAACTCGATTCATGTTTTTACAAATCTGAATACAATTCCAAGAGCAACGTGTTGATTGCAATCATTTGAGCAAATACAGCGGAAAACTAATCTGCGTGCGGACTCCGTGATCGATTTCGAATCGTTGCTTATTTCTAATTTGAGTTGAACATTTCGATGGCTGACGGAGACGATTCCTACGTTCCTCTTGTGACTCTTACCGAAGAGGTCGCCATTATCACTGGCGAGCAGGATGAGGACGTCCTTTACAAAGAGCGTGCCAAGCTCTACCGCTTTTCTAAAGAACTGAATCAGTGGAACGAACGGGGTACTGGTGATGCCCGCTTGCTGAAGGTGATTTGCGCCTGGCATCAGTTTTGAAGGAAAAAGTAATTTTTGCAGGGCCGCAAACCTGAAGGAGGAAATACTGTCCGTTTTGTTTTGCGTCAAGAGAAGACTGGCAAGGTCGTCGCAAACCATGTCGTTCCAGCCGAAGGCAAGTTGGAGCGAAACATGGGAAGCGATCGGTCTTGGGTCTGGGTTGCCCAGGATTATTCTGATCCCGAAGGTTCTGACTTTCAACGTTCGTTCCAGCAATAGCTTATGTGCTCATGTAGATGTTGGTATCTACACGTTCGCAATCCGGTTCCGAACGCCCGAAGCGGCTGAGGACTTCTTCCAGCAGTGGGAGAAATCCCGTATCAATAACGATGCTGTCGCGAATGGCGAAGAGCCGCCAGCGGAAGCTCTCTCAACACCCAAGCCTTCGGAAGAAACGGAACGTGAGCCAGAGCCGGAGAAAGAGAAGGAACAGGAAGCTAACGGGCCCGCTTCTGCAGAAGAGCAACCGGCTACCTCTGAGGATGCTGAATAAAATTTGTCTTGATCCCGCATGCTTGCTGAATAAATTTAAACAATGCTATATTCTTTTAAACGTAATGATTTCAACAATTTTTGTCGGTTTCGGTGTATAAAATTTTCATCGAATTTCTGAGCGAAACCTGTAGCTGGTCTGGTACGAGGAAATACAATGCCATAACAGTACCCCAAGAAAATCCTGCAAATACTCTGAAGACACATGTTTAGCTTCAGGACAACAATTGGCGACAATGCTTACTTAGCAGGCAGTTTTGCTGGGCGAATGCAAGTATTGACTGAAGCCAAAACCACCCTTGAGAGTATGTACAGATTGATCTGGAAAGGAACTGGATCATCGCCTAGTGACTTAATAAGACTTTTAATGAGGAGCATAATTAATGCTAACTTCCAAAGATACTTGAACCGGCTATGATTCCTGCCAAAAGATGATTGAAGACATCGTCTTTCTAATAATACAGATGTAAGCCTGATTCCATCAAAAACAATTGCCGATAATCACCGTTTGCCGAATGGATCGAAATAAACAGCACAATGCTTTATAAAACGCGACGTAGACACCCAAACTGACACTATGCTGCATTGTGGCTTTCAAAATAGTCGTGACCATAGCTCGATAAGTTAGAGTCCTCCGAAACACCAAAGTCACAACTGTAATGCACTCATTTAGTTGATACAGCACATACCAAATGAAAAGCGAAACAAAACGCTTTTGCAAATCAAAGGAAAACTTCGAAGCCGACCTAGCGAATGGGGAAAACGGACTGTCGCGCCGTAAATCAGGCCAGCCCGAAATCCATTGAGAATCGCCCCCATGCAGGATTGATGAGGACAGAAGTGCTTCATAGTTGGCTAGATCTTCTGCCTTTGATCGAATCAGCTGACGTCTCCCGGCGATCTTGAATGGACCAATAACTGAAATGATGCTAAAAGAAGGTCGCACTACTTGTTACTATTATTATTGTTACTCAGTTTACTCTGAACAATATTCGCCCACTGTTCTAGTTTATAACGTCGTACTGTACTTGTTTGAACTTAACACTTTCGTGTCTTTCAGAAAATGCCAAAGTAACCAAGAATATTTGTCACGTTGCCGCTTAATGACGTATCTCTACCAACTTGATAAATTCGATATTTCTGAGAATGCAGAAAGTTTCGATTGATTGCCACAGCCTATGTCTTCACGTTAGCCTGATTTTGCACTTTCGTTGTCGAGACTGACGTGATTAGGGCTGAGATTCATATAGCGTTTGAATGGGTCGAAGTCCGTGACGGAGTCCGCTTTCCTTGTTCATCAAAACCTCTGCCATCATGTTTGAGAAGACGGTCGTCGTCGATGGGCGTGGTCACCTTCTCGGCCGTCTGGCCAGCATTATCGCCAAGGAACTTCTGAATGGCCAGCGTGTCGTAGTTGTTCGCGCTGAACAGGTCGAGATGAGTGGATCGTTGTTCCGCAACAAGAGTGAGTTGCTTCCGATTTGGTTTAACTTCCAGCTTATTGCTTTATAGCCAAATACTGGGCTTTCCTTCGTAAGCGTCACAACACCAACCCTCGTCGTGGTCCCTTCCACGAACGTGCTCCGTCGAAGATCTTGAAGCGTGTCATTCGCGGTATGATGCCTTACAAGACTCAGCGTGGTGAGAAGGCTCTGGCCAAGTTCAAGGCCTTTGAAGGTGTCCCTCCTCCTTACGACAAGATGAAGCGCCAGGTCGTTCCTGAAGCCCTTCGTACCCTTCGGCTGCAAGCTGGTCGTAAGTGGTGCGTTCTGGGCGATCTCAGCAACGATGTCGGCTGGCAGCACAAAGAGTTGGTCAAGGCTCTGGAAGGCAAGCGCAAGATCCGCAATGATACCTGGTTGGCGAAGAAGAAGGAGCTGACTGCTCTCAAGAAGCAGGCTGCCGCCGCTGTTGCCGAGAAGTGCCCAGAGATCATCCAGACTCTCGCCTCCGCTGGATATTAATCACAAAAAGTTTATACAACCAGAACGATGTCCATATACGTCCTATTCAATAGTTTCTGAAGGGCTGCTTTCCATTCCTCAATTGATTTTAACATTTTTAATTTTTTCATGGTAATAGGCGATATCGAGGAACTGAGTATCGCCATAGAACCAGTAACTCGGCTAGATCGATGGCCCGGGCGATCAGAAATGCAGTGAAGGCGAACACCCAGACTCTAGTCGCTTCATCGCTTTTGGCATTGTGTACGAGATCGATGGGGATCTTGTCGCTCATTACCAAAGCGAACATGACGATCCATGTGATCAGGAGCAGGGTCCTGGTCACGATCGGCATCACCATTCGTTTACGTCGTTGCAATGATATCATGATAAGCAGCGATTGCAGGACCTCGGCGCTGGCGAACAGGATGAAGGCCACGACCACGATGATATTGTTCAACAATGGATATCGAGCAGCTGCGAATGCATAGAGCGCAGCGCGAATGAAGGCGACCATGACGAAAAGCCAGACACCGGCCACTGCTGGTAAGCAAAGGCAGCATCGCCTGGTCATGGTGTTTGCAAAGAAAGTCTTTGGGCGGTGGTCGGTGGCGCGTGCTTGCATAACGAACTTCTCATGACTCATCAATTGTATTCAACATTCTGGAGACATGATGTGACGAACTTTCACGATTACGGTCAAGATAATGGTGCTCCCTCAAACTTCAATAGCAGAATACTCGTTAGTTTGGCGTTTTCCAGCCTAGTGTTTTGATGAGTTTCACAAAATGTTCTCTGTATCAAATCCGTTGAGAATATCAATCATGAAGCCTGTATGAGTCCATAAAGCAGATTAAGCGTTTGTTTCGGAACAGCTAGACGATGATAGATGCAATGGTCACATTTCTGTTGATGTTTAGTCTGTACGTACATTGGATTGCAGCATTCTTATTCGATTTTAAGTTGAAAGCGCATTGGTTCAAAAGTTGATATCCAGGAATGTCCCTCCCTACTGGGAATCGATACACACATCCCGTTATTACTGCCGCCTGATTCAAACTATTCCTGTCAGCGGTCATTTTTAGCTGTTGAGAATTAGACAGAGAAGAAGAACTCAAGATGGCAGACGATCGTCCTCTGTACGAGTTTGCTTGCAATGAGGATTGGCGAATATGAAAGGATGTGCAGATTGCCGAGTGCTTTTCTGAATGTTTTTTAGCAGTATGGGGCGGCTCGCACAGTCGCTCTCTACTTCGAGATAGCCATCGGCAACATCGTGACAAACTTAAGATCGCTCATCCTGCTAATGGAACAGTTTCATCCAGATAAGGATCTGGTAGGCAGAAACGATGGAGCCGATCTGAAGCTATCCGGTCCGAATTCCACGACAATCGTCTGTTGCCGAACGCGACCAGCGCGTTTGGTGATAGAGCATGGTTGTCAGAGAGATGATATCCGCCGGCTATTAACAGTATATGGAGCTTATTGAATCATAGACGACAATCACAGATCAAAGATGTGCAACGATGAGCCGAAGAGGGCAACAATTGTTGCGGAGGACTGATGCAGATCGTTCTTCAGGACAAAATCGCTGGTCTCTCACAAAAGTCGTTCAGTGTTTGAGACGTTATTATCATCAAGTAGTTCCAATCTCTACAGGTGGCAATCTGCATTCCCGATCACGACCAGATAGCTTGCGAGCGCGAATGTGCACTCAGCTGTAATAGAGCTGTGCACAGAGGAACGCGTCACATTTGGTGACTGAGATCAGCCTTTCCTGCTGAGGCAGCAATCGTTGAGACGATGCCATCAAGTTGATGCACATTGATAGTATAGCATCATACAACTTCGCATTTCCATGAAGTTTGAATTTGATATAATACAAAGACACTTCTATTGTTGTAATACCTTTTGTGTTGGATTGAGCCAGATTACATCAACGCGACTTCGGGGAGTTTTCAGCGATCGAGCTCGAACGTGTCACATTTTTCCGATCCGGTTCATCACTTTCGCTGCCTGCCACCAGACAATGTTCGTAGAGGAAGGAATACCCCGGGGTCTGCTTTCCAGAATAGAATGGGCCACCAAAAGGTCAAAGAGCAGATCCGATAGATGGCGTTGCTTGCTTAAGCTTTGGTGCAAAATCGGTTGCTAACTGAACTCAGGGAAATCGTCTGATGCTCAAAGTGTGATAATAGAACGACGTTGGAGCTAAAAGCGACTATGTAGAAAAACGACATCGAGTCAAACATTGACCATTCCGAACTTGACCAAATCAGAACAGCATTTGCACGGCGTCCAATTCTTTAGTGAGAAACAGGAGATAGGACGATCAAGTCGCACAGCGAGCAGATCACATAACGATTCCAGCACAGATCTAATTGTTAGAACATCGCATCACGTAACCGATGCGGAGAACAACGCGAATCCAGGAGCGCTGCGAGAAGAAAGAGACAACCTCAATGGCAGAACTGTAAGAGAGGCGTTGACGGAGTCGTCCGGCATCATAGAATCGCCCACGTTTTCTTGTCGACAAGTTTCTCGGTTTTTCTTCTAATCTCTCCCTGGTTCTTGCCCATCAGTGTTTCCCAACCACTGTGAGGGTCGAACAGTCATCGAGCATTTTTTGTAGATTATCTTCTGACCTGTCCCTTAGCCTGGTGTAAGAATCAGCCCAAGTCCTCTTCTAACAACGCTTATTCTTGCAAGTCAGATCCAGATGCTGGAATTATATCATCATTTTGCCCAGATCTCTCGAATTTATTAAGTCTGGCTGCAAAATAACTCATCTCGATTTGAAATTCAACCCTTTTTTGCAATATGAAGCCAACTTCAAACATCAAACTGGGATGAAGGTTTCATGCCACTTTTTACGAGTACCTACCGGTACTCGTAAATTTTTTTGCTTTAAACAGTGCGGGCAGTCTTAAACCGACAACAACTTGTCTCAATTTTATTTTGGAAAAGAGGCTGCGCCAGAGGCCTCGCTACTATCAATCACTCCGAATTATAGTTCAGTTTTTTTTCAGGAATTCTGCGGTGTGAGCGGTACTTCTTTACGGCATATTCAACCTGCGCCGGTGTCAGTCGAACATCTTTCAAACGATAGGCGTCAATGTAGCGCTCTGATTTGCGAGCAAACCGGCGGATGCTGGATATGGACACTGAATTTAAAGCCAATGGCACCATTGTCTGCAGTGTCTTCCACGAGTAATCGCAATGCTTACGAGTGTACGCCTTGCATGCTCCCCAAAACATTTCAATAAAATTAAACTCCGGATGGAATTTAGGATAAAAAATAATGCAATGTCCAGTGGCCTCAACAGTTTCGTTCAGCAAAGGCTTCTGTCCGGAGAAATCAGGTTGTGCTGCGAGCAACTTACGAGCTTCGTCTAATTTCATTCCAGAAACAAAAATGCCTCTTTCCTGGAGAATTGTGCGAATTCCTTTTTGCTTCCCGGCTTCCGATACCATAATCTGCACGACACGAGTCCCATCAGGAGCCTCAAACCAGCCATCCCGGAGTTTGCAAACATTTTTCCCTCCGTCTTTGAGATTGAGTCGGCTCGCAACCAGGGCGTTTTCAGCCATTGCATGGTGGTTTGATGAATTATCATAAGCCACCAATGCAATGCACCCGGGATGGAGAATTTCGAATATCTTCAGCATCTTCATTGTTTGCTGAGCAAGATGCTCATTCGTAAAGTATCCGTCTTTGTTTGCTCCTGGGAACATTATTACCGTGGAGTCCAATGGAATCTCCGGATAAAGCTCTGCAATTTCTTTAGGAAGTCGTAACAATCCATGACATTGACAGAGAAAAGCAGAGACCATAATGGAAGCACCAGGTCCCTTCGGCCGGATCTCTTTTTTTTCTTGTTTTCTCTTGCCAGCTTCGCCGAGAGCCATCATGGGCCTGAAATATACACTCGTCCTTTGGAAGGTTGCCTTTCTCTGCGCACGAATTGTGCGTTTACAATTACATCACGCTTTGGATATTTTTATTATTATTTTTATGATATTTAAACATTCTCAAAATCTTTTCCATTGGCAATTTTTGTGAAGCTTTTCAACATTCTTTCCTCATCTACATAGGATCCGAAGTGAAAAGCAAACCAAATCCTCAGCAAAATATTTCTATTCAGTAATAAAAAACAACTGTTAAGTACAAATGCCATTTGTGTCAGCATTGTCCTTCTCCGCTTTTAATCAAGTTTCCAATGTTGCAAAAAGGGTGATAATTTGGCCTTTGGGGCTTCGCGTTCGGAAGGAAGTGCGGGCGCAGTGCCGATTGGGGCTTCTCTCCTCTTCTTTCCGCCTCCGTCATGGTCACTATCATCCCATCTATACCCCATACGACAATGGACGCCCTCTGCGCCCAGCTTACCGACTGTCAATCTCCAGTCGCTGCTGTACGCCAAGCTGCTGAACAAGCGTTGGTACAGGCCCAGGGAACGCCTGGGTTTCTTCCGCAGCTGCTTCAGATCGCCGTCCAAGGCCCACCTCAATGTCAATTACAGGCAGCAATTCTCCTAAAAAATAACATTCAGCGGCTTTGGATTGATCCCAACAATGCTTCTGCTCAAAGAGCTCGCATCACGGAAGAGGATCGAACTTATCTGAAAGCACATCTTGTTCGTTATCTGGTTGATAGTCCACTACAATTACAGAAACAGTTGGCTGCTTGCGTGACCGTCATCTCATCGCATGATTTTCCTGCACAATGGCAGAATTTATTGCCAGAATTAATTGCTCATCTGTCGGCTACTGAGCATTCCAAAATTCGCGCCGTGCTCACAACCCTGCAAGATATTACACAACCATACCGATACAAGGGTAAAGGAAATGAGTTGTGGACACAGATAAAATATGTGCTCGTGAATACTGCCCAGCCATTGCTCGAGGTTTGTTGCTTTTCCGATTTAAATTTTTTGGTAATCAGTTTTCATAGTGCTTGGTTCGATTAGCCACCCAGTTATCACAAGCTAAGGCACAACAAGATCGGAATGAAGTGATTACCATGATCACACTGTTAGCCAATGTCTTCCTCTCACTGTCGTTTCAAGATATCCCCGAACAGTTCGAAGACAAACTTTCCGTCTGTGAAAATGTCCCGTTCCATTCAATTGGTAATTGAATTTACCCGATAGGATTGGATGGGGCACTGGCTTGGTTTCCTGACGATGGAAAGAGGAGAGGGACCAGCACGTCCAGTCATAACAAAACACGAAGAGATTGTCGATCCTCCACAACCTGTTGATGATCTTCAAGGCGTTATTTGCGAGGTACTTAAATTTGAAGAAGCATCTTTGATTGAAACAATCTTTGATCTTAAAAGTTGATTATTATTTTTTTGGGATTTAATGAGATTTCAGATTGGCTCGCTGTATGCTGAAAAGTATGAGGAAGAATTCCGTCCTTTTGTTCCAAACTGGGTATCAACTGTTTATCAACTTCTGATCACGGTTGGAGGCGCCATGTTGCCTCGGCATGACCCAGTTATGGTGGGAGGATTGCATTTCATGACCCAGATTGTTTCCCGTCCTTGGAATAAGCATCTTTTTGCCGATCCTGAACGATTGCGCGCTATCTGTGAAAGCATCATCATGCCCAATTTGACTCTCCAGCAACAAGATATCGCGATGTTCTATCACAACCCTATCGAATATGTTCGACGTGACAGTGAAGGTCTATTCTGTTTATTTTGTTCATCATCGTTGCTTATAAATTGCTTAAAGGCTCAGATCATGCGACTCGCAGACGGTTAACATGCGACCTTGTGCGAGCTCTTACTGTTCAGTTCCAGAGTGAAATCTCGCAGTGCCTTTACAGCTATGTCACTGTACTATTACAAAATTTCCAAAAATCTCCCGATGCTGATTGGATTCAAGCCGATGCAGCCATGTACGTTGTTCTGGCCCTTGCTGTTCAAGTATGTTGAAGTTTCATTGCACCTTTTTTCAAAGTAGTTAGCTGTGCCTGTGGTAAATACATGATTTTCTAGGGCCGTACGCAAGAGAAAGGTGCCACAATCGTCAACCAGTATGTCAATGTTGCAGAGTTTTACCAGTCGCATGTGCAGCCGCAGTTGGCTGACCCTCAGGTTTGTGGCGTTTATACAATGTTATATATAGACTTACAAATATAATTAGATCGAGCGATTCCCCATCTTGAAGGCTGACGCTATCAAATTCGTTTCGACTTTTCGATCTCATTTTCCGGTCGAGCAATGTCGCGACTTGATCCCTGTTCTTTCAAAGTACCCATGTTTTCTGTTCAATTGTTTTTATTGTTTAGTGTCTAATTTAAGTACACTCGTTTCTTGAACATTTCTCGTAACACTCAAATCCGTTTAGATTCCTTGCGTCGCATTCCTTTGTTGTTCACTCCTATGCGGCTTCTGCCATTGAAAGGCTGCTTGCTTTGAAGAATTGCATCACGAAAGAACACTTGAAACCGTTTAGCACCCAGATGCTCACCCAGCTGTTCAGGTATAATTGTGGCGTCGTTATGGGCACTATCCGCTTTTCTCTCATTGTACTCGATTTCGCTGACTTTTTACAGCGCACTTGATCATGAAGAGTCCTCAGAGAACGATTATTTATTGAGGGCCCTCATGCGTGTTCTGTACGTCTCGGGATCTAATCTGTTACCCTTTTTGGAGACTTTACTATCCAAGCTGACTGGAATTCTCATTCGAGTTGCCGTTAACCCTCGTAACCCAATGTTCAATCACCTGCTCTTTGAATGCATTGCGGTTCTTATCCGACTCTGCAAAGAGCATCCCGAACTGGTCAGTTATAAGCTTGACGCATTTGAATGGAACTTTTAAGGCTCGATAGGTTCCTAATTTCCAAGCTGCGCTATTCCCTCCATTCCAAACCATGTTACAAGCTCAAGAAGCTTGCAATGAATTTGGATCATGTTTGGCACACTCTTTTGCGAGTTTTTTTCGTGCTGATACCGCCTCAAATAGATGTGTTCCAGATCATGTGTATGATCTTGGATTGTACGCCTGGAGAAGCAGTGCCGCCGGCATTTGAAGCTTTGTACCCGATGTTGATGTCTCCTGCACTGTGGGATTCGCAAGGAAATGTTCATGCAATTACTCAGTTGCTGCAAGCCTACCTCCGCAAGCCTGGGTAACAATGTTTTCATTGCTTTTAGATGCACTCTTCTGGTCCATCCGATCATTTGCCCATTTATTTTCCAGATTCGTTGTAACATTGTGCCCGACTGGCGGTGCTACGACCGAGTCATCAAATCGATTAACGGCGCTGCTCGGTGTGTTTCAGAAGCTGATTGCATCTACTCTGAACGATAAGTTTGGGATGGCCTTGTTGCGATCCATGATCCGACATGTTCCTTGGGCAGCGGGGCTTCAACCTTACATGAAGCAGATTTTGGTTCTGGTTTTCACAAGAGCCACGTCTTCTTCGACCTCTCAATTTGGCCGAGCATTTGCCCTTTTCTTGGCTGATTTCATTACTGTACGGTTTTCGTTTTTTCTTCTCAGTCGTGACTTATAGTTTTAGGTACGGGGATTCAATGTTGTTCTGTCGGAGATGGAAGGTGTTCAGGCAGGGATCTCTTTTAACGTTATCGGAAAAATGTTCCTTCCTCAGGCGGCCCTTATTGTTCAGCCTGCACAAGATCGTAAACTCATTCATGTATGGGAGTTCTTTTTTCTGCGTTCAGTTCGATTATTGCTTTATCAACTTCACTCGAACTTGATGCTTTCGGTATTAATCTATTTGTAGGTGGCGCTTGTTCATATGGCATGCCATAACCTGGATGTCGTTATCAATGGCGGGCAGCCATATGTCCAGATGTGGGTGGGTGTTATCGATTGCTTGCTAGATCAATTAGAACTCGGTTCTTCATCCACCGAGCAACCCGCGTTTTCTGATGATCAAGCTGAATCAATTCTTGAACAGCTGAGTGACGGCAGCACGCCTGCTTATTCTGCTGCCTATTCACGTTTGGCATTCGCAATTCGCGTTGATACTGATGCGTTCCCACAAATTCAGAACATGATCGAATACTTTGTCAAGTCTTTGGCAGATGCCACAAGATCAAGACCAGGTCCGCCGTGTTTTTGCTTGTTTTCGATCTTGGATTAAAGCTTCCGTTTTAGGTCAAATCCGCTCTATGTTAGAATCGAATTTACCGCCTGCTCGAGTGTCGTTAATTCATGAACTGTGTAGCAAATTTATGGTACAATTGGTTTAAAATCTAAGGCCGTGAATAAACACGATCAATTTACAAATGGTAGTTGTCCTCAGCCGAAAAGAATTACGCTAACAAACAGTATTTGATAGAACCCAATTTGGTTCACACTCTAGAAAATAGTGTCTGCCGAATAAAACGAGCCAAAAAGTTAGTTCGTGCACTCTTCATGCACTCCCTTCATTAAATTAACTTGGTCCAATAATAAATGAATTTCAAGGTCGGATTCCACTTCGAGGTCGTCTTTGAGATCTTCCCAGGTTAGGCTGGCGAGACATTTGCCATCGACCTGCCAAACAAAAAGGGTTCATATTAGGCCATTGAGGAAGTCGAATGAATGACCGAACCTGATTTTGCCTGAAAGCGGATTCTAATTGGGGAAGCTGGCACCATCTTAGAAACTGGGCAACTTCATCGACTGACCAGCGTTCGAGATCGCATTTTGGACAAGACTCGTTAGATACTGCATCCAAGAATGCCTTTTCAGCTTGCAAAATAATTCTGTAATTGGAAAGAATACAATTAGAATCATCAAAAACGAAAGTTCAAATCAAAAGCGAAGGGGCAACGCACACTGGATCAACGCTTAGTGATCTTGCAGCATGAATGACATGCAACCACGACGTTCTTGGTCCACATTTTTTAATTCTGCATCAATGTTACAATCCGAGACAGCTCGTATTGACATTAACACATACGGATTTGTTGGCCCATTTGGAATAGATGATCGAATTTCGAACATTTTCTGCAGCATCTTATCGAGGAAATCAGAAGACACCTTCTTCAGATTATTTGATGTCAAGGTATCAAGTATTCTGCAGAATGCATTCGATTCTTGATATATGGATTAGGGTGGACAAAACTTACGTCGACGATTGTGAGCGATCATGCTCGGGAAGCTGAGAAACACATTGTCGCCAGGCAGTCTGAATCTCCTGAGTCAGAGCCTCGGTTGGGTCACGTTTCTCATAATCGACATCGACTCGAGCCTCACACGAATCTGGCCACAGAAAATCCCTAGAAGAGCAAATTTATTCGAATCCTCCGTTCGAGAGATCGTTTGCAAAACAGTGCCGAATGCAAACTTGAAAACCCGAATAGTCCCAAAGTTTTAAGAAAATTCCAAACCGACAAAATCAAAGATTTGTACTTGACAGGTATCTGGAGATCGTCAGTTCCATGGCCGACAAATCCATCCAAGGCGTCTTTCACGGACTGCAGCGACCCGAGATCGTACGCCCCCCTGATATCGTCGTGCTGCTTAGATCGGCCCAATTCTAAGCAGGCCCGACAGGACAACGTCTCAATGAGTGGATCACGAACGCACTCAATATGGAACGATCGGCCACAATTCTGACTGCACAAAAATGCTGTAAAACCAACAGATTAAAGACTTTCAAGTGATTAAAATCGGATGACGTCCATACAGGCACTCTGTGGAGCGATCACTTTATCGCAATTAGCGCAGATCACATTCCTATTCGGCCGGGACGAGGACGATGCCGCAAACCCCGACGCTATTAATTAATGACGGAGGGTATAAGAAGGCAAAACGACAGGACATACATTCGACCATGAGATGCTCTTCGACAGCCTCGTCGTCATCGTCATCATCATCGGTCATATTATTACTGGTAGCGACCAGATCAAGTGGATCTAATCTCAACCACCAGGCTAATTTACAATCACAGCAATAATTTCTGTTAGCAAAGCCCAGATCAGCGGATACGGTACGATGATCACCGATCAGACCTACAGTATTCCATGCCCGGCCTTTTCTCTGAGAACAACACTAAATCAGCGAATTGATCAAGACAAGATGGCATACTGGACCTTCTGGCATTGGCCCGAACGTTGTCGGACCTGCGAGCTCGGGTGGATGGAGATCCGCACCGTGGGCAGTTGAATCCTATCGTCATTGGATGTAGCTGCTTATGGTGAACGGCGTCGAATGGTGAGAAGCAGATCCCTTCTGGTAGATCGGATTTCGCCTTCCAAAAGTGCAAACACACACGATTCACTCGGAGACCGTCGCGGACTAAGTTTCAAAAAAATTTCGCGGCAAGATATTTCTCCGCGATCGCAATGTTGGTTCAGCGAATCGGATCGACATTTTTACAGAAAAATTTTCTATCAATTCGTGAAGCAAGGCAACAAACAAAATGCGAGATTGAACGAGACTGAGGTTATGCTTAAATCTTAATGTTTTATCGAATTGTATCACGGAATGAACATGTGAATCTTCTGATCGGCACCGGCCGTGAAAAGCCACGGCTGATCCGGATGCCATTGTAGGGCGGTCATACCGACTCCATCGACCGGAACATGAGCCCGAAGCACTTTCAATGGGACAATTACGGGATCCTGGAGCAGATCCTGACTGACAGCACCATGAAGAACATGGGCGGTACCATCGTCCGAGGCTGTAGCCCATAACGGGTATCGAGCGTGGCATTGCACATCTCGTACAGCACCACGATGGTACTTCAACGTTCGGAACGGTCTGGAGGAAAGCTGCATATCGTACCAGCAGACACGTCTACATTGAAGCATCAGAGAGCGATCAATACAGTCGGGGACATGAATGAAAAGTAAAAAGCACATTAGATGGAAATACGAGAAAAACCTGTAACCGATAAATAGGAAATATTCAGTAAAACAAACCTGTCAGCAGTTCCGCTAATTAGGTGGTCTCCAGAGGGATGAATAGCGACCGTACTGATCCATCGGGCAGGACATGAAAGCTTCTTGACAAGAACTTGTTTCTGTAGATCGTACACACGTAAGCGGCGTTTTTCGGCCACAACCAGGTAGGGTCGGGTCGGATGGAATGTAGCATCCTGGACGGCGCCAGTCTTGGTTTTCTGGAAGGGAGCCTGCGTCGTTCTGGACGAGAATTGATGGATAAAGATTGGCTGCACAGCCGTATCCGATACAGAGAGTAGATAATCGCCCGATCGATGCCAGCAAAGGCGTTTCCCGGACGCCGGCAATATGATTCGAACATGGTCGGCAACGACCTTCCAATCAACTTTGCATTTGGCGTTTGATTCGCTCGGCTCCACGCCTGTGAAAACGGTTCAGAAATGAAAACGAATCAAAAATGTGTATAACCTGTTGACAAAAGCCGGACAATCTCTTCGTCAGCCGTATTGGTAGCATTGACGATTTGGATGCTGGAGGAGGTTAGGATCGCCAAAAGAGCACGGCGACCAGAGGCTGGATTGAAGGAAACCTGGATAATCTAAACAGCATCAGCAGAATGAACGGAGCTGAAACGAAATCCCTTTCAAATATCACAACACGTAACGTAAATAAATATCCGTATGTAGTATATAGTCAATAGAAAGCATAAAAAGTTAACGATAAATAATGTGCGTGGGTGAAAAAAAGCTAAGAATCGACAAATTATGAATGCGACTTGTGTAGGACAGAATCTGAAACGAAATTACCGGATCGGTAAAGTCCAGACGACGAAGCATACGCCCAGTCTCGATCTCGAAGATACACACAGAGCAGTCCATAGATCCGGATGCCAGATACTGACCACAAGCAGACACCGAGATCGACGTGATAGTCATTGTTTGGCCACCATCGTACGATTGGCATAAACTCTAAATAGCCAATCAGCTATGAAAGCATTGAATAGGTATGAGGATACCTGTGGAAATGGCTTTAAAGTCGAGGGTTTGGGCAGCTTTGGCAGCAACGAATCCGGATCGATATTCAGACGATTGATACGTTTTCTCGGGCATAGATACAGATCCAGACAACGCTCGAAGCGTTCATGAACAAATCGTTCATAGAACGGAATCTCCCTGTGAGAATCGAAGCGTTGGGATAGGATCTGATTGCGACGTTCGTCGGCGTCCTTCTGGTTCCATTCGTTGATCTCGTCTTCTTCTGGAAGATATTCGTCTGGTGGATTATACGACTCGGCATGACCCGGCAGGGTTGGCTTTGGAGCAGACACGACCGGTGGTGGACGATGCCGACTATCTCCGGTGTCTTCTTGGTCCCAGATTAAATAAGGTCCACTTTCTGGTTTGGTTTCTTCCACGAAAACGCCCGATCGAATACGTCTCACCAGAGATTCAATGATCTTCGACTCATGTTTCGATGGAATGAATCTGTAACAGGAGAATGAACACTTAACGAAGTTTGTAGATACAAGTTTGACTGAGAAGAAAACCTGGAAAATCGAAGACAATTTCCAAACTACGATAATAAAATTCAAATATGTCAAACCGTGATTTGTTGGGCGTCTGAGTATTGCCCAGTGGATGTGGGAATTTCGGACATTCAGCACGGAATGTTTCCGAAGTTTCATCAAATTCAGCATGGGCATAGCATCCATCACGAATACGCTTCAACAGAGCAATGTCTTTTTTGCTTAAAACCACCTATGACCAAAGCTTAAGCGATGAAACAATTTTCTCTTCGAATAGTTTACATTGGCATCGTTTTCGGCGTCGTAAATGGTTCGACGCCCCTCTTTGGTCTGCGATTGCAAGAACTTATCGATGGCGCCCGCAGCGGCGTTTCGTGTAATCGGCCGTCCATCGATGTTATAGCCGAGATGGTCGAGTTCCTCGTACCAATGTTCGGGGATGGCGCCAGTACGGCGTAGCGGCCCCTCTTCGTCATCGGAATCGGAGAGTTCAGCGAGGTTAGCACCATGCGGTGTCGTCCAGGTTAACTTCTATGAAAATGACCGTTAGGCAATGCCTGCAAATTCCGGACGGCGGTTTACGCGATCGAGAGGGAGATCCTGGTCAGATTCAGACATGGAATCAATGACTGCGGAATCATCAGATTCATTCTCAGATTCCGAGCTGATCTCTGATTCGGAAAGAGACTCGTCATCGCTAACGAATTCGTCGTTGTCCTGCACGAGTTCTACTACAGCCATTTGGATGCAGTTTGAGAGTCCTCGATCCTATAGGGTCTCGGAGTCCGTATCGGAGTGCGCAGTTTTTGAGTTTTCTCTGGATTTTCCCAGAATTGCGAATCATGATTTCAACCATCTACCGGAATTGAGGATTTTCCGGTTCATCGATACAGTTGAAAATACATTCAAATAGGAGTAAATGCATTTGTTAAAATGTTCGGATCGCCCAAATCCTACATTAATGTAAAGCTTACTGTTTTGGTTTCAGCAAAATTAATTGATTTGGTGCTGGGAACAATCTTGAAATTGAGGGCGTGGTCGGGATAAGCTTTTGCAGAAGTCTTTGGCAGCAGTAGAGAGCGAATCATGTTTATTATGAACTGAGGCTGAGCGTCATGGAAATACGCAAGCAAGTGTTGAACGATCGATCAGATAGCGAACCGTAATGCTGGTGGAATTCAGTTTCACAAGGAATAGGCAGATATATATAGATTCTGGTGCCAGAAGCCCAAAACACAGCACATCCTTTATAGATGCTCATCATATGCTCTAATCTGAAAAATTACTGCTGAATACAATCTAGAGCGCTAGATGCTCCATTGTAATACCATTTTATTCCTGATAATGAAGTTCCGTATAGCATAACTAACGAGGCGATTGCCAACGAGCAATTATAAGAAAGTAAGGCTCAGAGTCAATCAAGAGAGGCCGATCAAATACCTTAGATGTAACAGAGTCTGATTTTGAACCTATTCAGTCTTTTGTTGGTTATTTGTTACGTACGATTTGCAATATTGCGTTCATTAGTAATAATCTGCAGCTGTAGTCTGGAAGCTGCCAAGATCTCGATAACGAAAGCAAATCGTTATCTATGGGACAGTCGTTCAGTCAGCAGACCTTGTAATGATTTCGTACTCGCGAATATGTCCTCTAAGCATGAAGCTACCAGGAAGGTTAATGCCAAGATGGCGGTCTCACGATTATCGTTAATGCGATCCAAAAAGTAACCAACTTTCTGTTTTTTTGCACAAATTACAACTTGAGTTTGTCGAGTTTCTAAAATTCACTCTCAATTTTGTTCTCAACGTTAGTTTAGGTCAAACCTGCTGCAGTCGTTAGGAAGGGAGATTGCAAATCTGTTATCCCAGGGCAAAGTACCTAACGCTGAAATCAAATCCGAATCCTTGATTCATGAAGAGGTTGGATTATAGCTTTAAATAATCCGATCTTAATCTTTGAATCCAGAATCTAATTATTGCAACTGAAATATTGGAACTTCATTGCGAAAAGTATGCAATATACTGCTGCTGAATCTTTGGGATTCAGATGAGTGTTTAGGATAGCAAGCCGAGTGGGGCAAATTGCTTCACAACAGAAATGCCCAGAAGACATTTTCATCTCGATTGGTACATTTTGTCAAGATTTAGCAGTTGGTGCTTATTAGCATTCAGCTACAATTGTCTATTGCAGTACGCGTTTGCCCGTGCCTGAATTTAAAGGAATCGCCACACAAATGGCACTCAAATATACCAAGGTAACTGTTTATAACAAATTGCTGCATTTGGCGCCTTGCTTGCTGATAGTAGCAATTTTTTTCGATATTCAGGCGTCTGATTATCGTTTAGGCTTGGATAATGTAAGAGTTGGCTATAATGGCAACAGTTGCTGACAGCGACCATAAACCAGGCCATTAAATGATAGAAAGCAATACGTTGATCCTAAAGTTCTCGCTCTTATTGATGTCACGCCACCAAATCGTTCTGAAATCGTCAAAAGGCTGACGGAGCTAGCTGCAGAATTCAATGTCGAATATGAGGCCCCAGAAGTTTGTCCTTTTAAAGCTGTCTCATCATTCGTTGAGTTTTATATCTTAGGAGGAAATCCAATCAAATCCAGTATCCTCTGCAAAAGTACAGTAAATGATATTTCTGCGTGATTGAAGCGACTTATCTTTGCTCCAGGATGCAGCCTTGAAACTTGACACTTTGGCGAAGGTCTGAATAATTGCCTAATTTTGCTTTATCGGTACTGAAGCTGATTGCATTGGGTCAGCCGGCTTCACTGCTGCTCTATGAGAATGAAACCAAAAAACCCGTTATTGTCGTATCTCCAAAACCGTCCCAAAGGGAATCCGAGCTTCAAGAGCTAGAATCTCTGAAAGCTGCCGCTGAAGGATCACTTGCTAGCGAACTTGCTGCCCTGCCTGGCTCGGAAGAATTAGGTACTGCGTTGATTTTCTTGATCCTGCATTTTGGGAGGTTTTCGCGCGATGATGAACGCGATTGCTAATCTTGGCCTCACTAATGGCTTGCATTCAGATCTGAAATTGCCAGAGCTAGGCGACAGCGAAGCTGCAGATGTGCGTGAACTAGATGAAAAGAAAGACGGCTGTCAGGCAAGCCAGGACAACAACGACAACAACAGCAGCGCCAGCACCTCAGATGTCGATGCGTTGATGAAGAGACTTAATGCACTAAAAGCACCTTAGAACCCGAATCGGAATCGGTTTGAGTTCTGTATCACCCTTTCTTTAATTGGCTCAACAGAGCAGCGCTGTTGGGAAGACTACAAAGCTGTCTTCATCTGGGCGCTATTCAGGCTAGCTGACAGTGATAAATAGTTTGATCAGTTCAGAAAATAATAGACCATGCGCATTCTAGATCGGGATGAGAATTGAGATTTCTGATCCAGTAGCGATGCTGCTGTCAGTGTCGACATGACCTGAAGGCGACATCGGTTCTTGCGATGGGGAAGAACTCTCAAAGCGTTCTCCATGCTTCTTTTTCTCGGCTCAAGTTGCAGTTCCTAGGGTATTAGACTACGCGTCGATTATCTGCGACCGGCGACAATGTGATCGCCGATCACCCTGTCTCGTCTTAATCAGAAAAAAACAGGCCTCGATATCCTCCTGTTTGTGGACATCGAGTTGACAGCTTTAGAGGAATACCCTCCAAAAGTATTTTGTAAAAGCAGCTGAATATAAAAGAAGGAACGCCATTCTTGGCGTGAATGAAGTTTCGAGTACACAATAGTCAATAGAGCAGTTTGACAACGAAAGTTGTCTCGAGACGTTTCTGGCGCTGGTACGGCAATTCTCCCAGAAAGGATCGCCAGGTTTTATTACCTTTTTATGATTCCAGGCCGGTTTTGATTGCTTTTAAAGATGCAGAAAAGTTCTGTGATTTCTGTCATTTTCAACAGCAGCATACGTATACTTCCATCGAGACGGCTCGAGGTCACTCTGAGGCCGTATAGCTTGCAGAACAACAGTACCGTGGGATTTGGCACCTTTAAGAGGAATCCTTACATTAACGACTTCTGAGCTGATTCGGCCTGTCATTCGCCCATTGATTTGTACATTGTCTCCCAAAACCTTCAGCACAATTCTGCAACGCGCTCAGAAAGGTTATCATTTTGCAAATCAGAGGAAAGTTACGGATTAGATCGTGCAATTTTGATCAATTTGATACCCGTGAAGCCGCCACGTTTGTTGAATCGCCATGCAGAGAACAATCCAATTCCAACAGCGCCCAGAACTGCAAAATTACCAACATAACGGAAGGTGCTCGATACGGGTGTTTGACCGGAAACCACCAAGAGCTCGGCAGTCACTCCTTCAGAGCATAGAGTGTACTTGTAATTATTCCATGGGCACTCAACCGACAAATTCGAGTCTGTGATGGAAACAGAAGCTGTTCCATTGTCGCACGTCATCTGTAAGATGCAATGACTAAGCTGAAGAAGCCGTGAAGAAGAAACAAAGAATAGACAACGTGGATGCAATCGGAGAAAATCTGTAGAGAAAATCTGCATTGGCGTTGCCTACTGAGGGTTCTGAAACGCAACCAATCAGTTAATGGCATGAACGAAAGTGATTCTTTATACAATAAAATTGATAATCTAATAGTTTCACAAAAAAGCATTATGCAACCCAGGCCTCATCGCAATAAAACCAACTTTCAATGCGATGTCGTGCTGATACCTTGAAATCGAAGCGTTCATTGCCGTTAGAATCAAGATAACGGAGTACACGGGGCCATTTCGTCTGAAAGGTGCCCGAGTTACCCAGAATTTGACACAGCATCTCACTGTTCATAATGGTTTTCATACCGCGCTGAATCCGTTCATCGCTGGAGCTGACAGACATCAAGAACGCCTTAGAGGCGGCTGCTAAAGCAGCCGAACCTAGTCCAATAAAAGCCCATGATCGGACTGTTAATCGTTCCATTTTCAAAAATGGCGATTTAAGGCAACGTCAATGATTGCAAGTGAGCATAAACATTTGCGCTGTAACGTAAAGCGGCGCGGCCTGGTTTGTTGCTCCGAGCTCAAAACATTAGCAAAATTGTCTAAAATTTCTCAAAGCGGTCCTATCTTTGGACTGATATAGGGGCCATTTTAGAGAAGCAGTCATGTTGGCCATACTGCTTCATGCGGATCAGACGCCAGGATCACCGACTACGTCCAGCTCCCATGATTTTGTCGGCCTCAACACATTTCTCTTCGTGCTTATTATCGGGGTCTGCCTGTTTCTCGCCAGGGTAAAATGATATTTTTTCAAGCACGTTGAGGCTTTGTTGATTCTGAGCGCTGCTTAATGCATTTTATGACAAAGCTTCCGCTGTCTTTAATTTGAATGGGTTTTCTCCATCTTGCCTCGGATAGTGTTTGCGACTTTCTACTTTTCACTCTCCCATACCTTTTTTCTGAAGTTATAATAACAGCTGTTGTAGGTCATTCGGGAATATAGATTTCAGTACATACCGGCTTCAGCAGCTAGCATGCTTTTCGGTGTCGTAATCGGATTCATTATACTCTTTATTGGACGAGGTTCAACGCTGAGTTTTCAAACAGTCTTGTGCGTTGAGTGTTGTGATTCCTAGAGGAAACCGAATATGTTTGGTTTCAACCGAATCTCTTCTTCTACGTTCTGCTTCCACCCATCATATTTGATGCAGGATTCAGTCTAAAAAGGGTACTTTCTAACAAACGAACGACATCCGAATCGTCCTGAACGTAAATTTAGAAAGATTTTTTCCGGAATCTAGCCACGATCATGATGTTCGCCATTTTCGGAACGTTGGTATCGACGGTTGGTGCTTTTTTCCCATCACTGCTTCTTCTACTTATGTCACTTAGCTTGTAATCGGTTACTTCTTATATGGGCTTGCTAAGATCGGGTTTGTTGGGCTGGATCATTCCAACCCACTTGAATGGTGCATAAGTTTCGATTACTACATCATCATTGTTGATGTTGCTATAGCTTAACGTTCGCATCACTTCTATCTGCTGTGGACCCAGTCGCCACGTTATCGATTCTTGGATCACCTGATATCAATGCGGATCCGTTGCTCTATAGCTTGGTGTTTGGCGAGACAGTTCTTAATGACGCTGTATCAATTGTGCTGTTCAAGTATTCGCTGTTACAGTTTCCGTTTAATTCCTTCGGTTTCGTTACTCTCTTTTCCATCTCTCATCTAACCGTAAATACATTATTTTGTTTACGCCTCTTAATTATCACCTTATCAAACGATCGCCTGATGCCATATTAGGACTTTCCAGCAAGCGGTGCCTACTCCGGAATCAACGTTCTCCATTGTGTCAATCTTTAGTAGTTTTGCGGGCGTTTCCATCGCCTCCACCATCGTCGGCATTGGGTAAGTATTTGAATTCTGTCCAATTCCTCTTCTCACGAGATATCAGTGTCGCGCTGCTCTGCGCTTATGTATTCCGCTGTGTCGAGTTCAAGCATTCCCCTGCACACGAATACACACTCCTGTTCCTATTTGCATATTCGTCGTACTGTCTATCAGAGATCGCCGGGCTATCAGGAGGTTCCATCGACATTTACTCTGATTTCTGCTATGTGATTTATCTTGTTATCAGTCATGTCGTTATTTGTGTGTGGAATTGTCATGCATAACTATGCCTGGTACAGCCTATCGAATATATCGCGCCGATCAACGAAACACATATTTCACAGTTTTGCGCTGCTTTCAGAAACGTTCCTGTTCGCTTATCTGGGCATTACTGCTGGTGATGTCAGGCTATCACGAAGCGATAAAGTTTTGACGTGCTGGTTAGGGATTTCTGTGAAACCTGAGATTGGACTAAAATGGTCTCCCATTCTTATCTTCTTTACACTGTTCGCCTGCTTCTTATGTAATACTAAGTCGAGATTTTGCTGTGCTCTTAGTTTGATAATGCCTTTCCGCAGCTCGAGCGATGCATGTTTTCCCTGGTTCATTTCTAGCCAATCTCCGGCGAAATCGCAAAATCTCACTCCCTATGCAAATCGTTATGTGGTTCGCTGGTCTTCGAGGTATCAGCTTTACAAAGTTCATTTGAATCTTCGTCAATATTTTTCCTATTTGTTCCAGTTTCGTTTTGTTAAGCATTTCTATTCCGTCCTAATCTGCTGTTTCGTGTCTCAAAAGTTGATCTGAATCGTAATTGGGTTTATTATTTGTTTTGCCAGCACCAGAGTGGAATTTAATCTCTCTCAGGGGCGGTCTCATTCGCGTTGGCGCTGTCGGTCGAGAGTCCAAACAGATCGGTGATAATCACAACGACCTTGACAGTTGTCTTCTTCACCACCATTGTTTGTGGTGGTCTAACAGGTTCCAGACTTTGTCGTATATTTAATCACTTTATTGATAAGCTCCGACTAGAACCGCTACTGTCAAAACTGAATTTGAGGCGTGACGGAAATGATGTTCGAAATCCCTTAATGCTCAATGAGTATAATGATTCTGAAGACGACGTCGATGATCGCAATTCACGTCCTACGACTCCTGCTCTTGGTGGCATTCAGAAACTGTGGAACACCTTCGATGACACCGTATGCAACTTTTGCCAAATTTATATTATTCATCTACTGACGTCATTCTAATTAGTATATGAAAGTGTGGTTTGGTGGACCATCACATAGCCGCCATGGAAGTAGTGAATCGCAGCAGATCTTATCAGTTCGTGGTACTAGCCCATCTGATGTCGAACTGTAACTCAGTAATCTGATCATTTATTAATTCATATCATGTATAATATAGCCTAGTAATCGATCTAATTATGCTCGGTTTTTGTAAACTCTACCACTCATGCTTTCAACTGACTCAACACTGCCTTGACCCTGCATCTACTCCCAGTTAAAAATTCGATTGAATCAAAATTTTGCAGTTACCATTCTAATGACATTGGTTAGCTTCAGGCACGTGCCAGAATTTGGAGGACCAGAACAGAACCCGCCCATGAAGTTACGTCATTAAGAATGAGTCATTATCAGTCATCACCGGACGCAACTGAGAATCAAATAATCGGCAAGAACTTTATGTGTTGATGTGGAATGTAGTCGTACTAGTCCTGTTCTTGTTGTCGAGCAAAGCTTCAGGCGATTGTTTCACGACTGCTGTCAGGTCGACTGCCGACTGCTTCCAGGCAATTACCTGCGATGCACCAAGCACCATCACCATTCAAATGGATGCATGCCGGAAGGCGTTCAACAGCGGTATTGTTAAATCTGGCTGTTCCGAACAGGTTCGAAGACGTCGCCTGCAGCAATGTTTTCTTGACAAAAATTTTGAAGGCTACAATAACGCCGGCGTCGATCATTGCCGTTGTCAAAGCGTTGATTGTATCATCGGAAGCGAATGAATGCACTGCCGGCGTCAAGTTTCCTGCCGAAGAAATAGCCACAGCGTTACGGCAGCAGATCGCCACCGTCGATGCGAAAGAAGCCGCCGCTGGTGTTAGTGATGATGATCTGGTTTTAACCAAGAAAAAGAAAGCGGCTGAGAGCCCATTGCTGATCACGGCTGATGACAATCAGGAAAGGTGATAATGGAGCTTTTACAATATTTGATCAAAGACGATTGAAATTTGCATAGCACCGGTAAAAGTACCAAACAAAGTCCTCAAAATGCTCTTACTTCAACGTAACTAATATTGTCGATTGCTCATTGTTGTTTGTTGCCATTTTACTGAATCTTCTCTCAACCAGTTCATGAACCGTTATCCAGCTTTTTTGGGTAGTTGAGTTCCTCAATTATTTTGGCAATGGTGTCTGGACTTTCCTTTGACGTTATTTCTCGTGTTTCTTTCCCATTAATATCATCCTTTATCGAAAAGTGACTTTTTTCGAACCCTGTTTAGGAAGGAAACCGCCGAAATCAGTTCTGCGATCAAATCGTCGATCCAAGATGGTGATCAAGAAGATAGTGGTGAGACCACCCGTTCAGTGGGTAGTAAGCCTGGATTTGGCTCTTTTTTGTAACAATCGATCATCATAATCAAAGCAGTTCTGACATGATTTTCAGGAAGAAAGTTGGTGGAGTGGTTGGAGGTGTCGCTGGAGGTGTCGCTGGAGGCATCACACGCTCGAACCCGCTCTTGAACGCAGCCGGCGGTGTACTCGCCCAGAAGAGGGCGACGACGCCGGCCCCCGCTAAACCAAGTTCGGGACCATCCGATGACAGCGCGGCGGCGGCTGTAGCCAATGCTGGTGCAGCTGTGGCCAGTGCTGGGGCTGCCATTGCCAAGACCTCGGCCGGTACGACCATGATCATGTCCTGGGGGGTTGTGCTTAAAAAACTGGCATTCAGATGAACATGACGAGAAGGACGTCTCAAAAGATAAGAAAGGTAATCATGTTGTATTGTGTTTCATATTCACAGATTCGTTCAGAAAATTTCCCTTTTCTCCAAATGTTGTATTGATTATGGCGATAGGACACGACTCGGATACGAAAACGCCCGAGATCGTAGCAGGTATAAATGATCATCACTTTTTGGATCAGTTTCGACCTTCTTCTATCATTGTGATACTTATTCAGTTGAACACAATGGCAAGCTAGCGAAAATTGTCGAAGGTATCCACTTTGTGCTTGAAATTAGCTTTCTGAGGTTATTCCTAGTCGGAGATGAAAAGAGCCTAGCACCAAAGACCAAAATCGTCAATGGTATTATATCAGACGGTATGATTTTCTCGATCAACAATTCTTTTTTGTAGTTGAAGACGATGATCACGAAGTCGGTGAGAAAGCCCCGAAAACGTCCAAACGTCACGTCTCCGAGGACGACGACGATGACCGACGATCATCGCCGCGACCAAAAACCGGTAGAATGTCGTGATTTTACCATTTCCACCAGTGGTGTGACTTCAGTAAAAGTTGCTTCGGGAGACCCATCTGTAATTGTTGATAGCCGTGGCCGATTCAGTATTCCAGATGATGAACTAGTGAAGCCCAAACTACCCTCAGAAGTATCCAGAACGTTTCTGTGGTTTCATACCTGCTAATATAGCTTTGTTGCAGAAAGGGGCCGTATCAGGACGTACTGAACAAGTGACTGAAATTGTCAGTTGTTGTCTTGGGGTTGGTATGACTTCATTTCTGAATATTGGACAGAAGACGACGACAAAGTCAGTGTCCGGTAGTAATAGCGGTGATGAGATATCCACTAAATCTGCTCCATCTGTCGTGAATAATGGTACAACTGAGAAATCCTCTAAATCTGCTCCATCTGTCGTGAATAATGGTACAAAGACAACTTGAGCTGCATCGGTAATTGTTCATGTTGTTTGATGACAGAACCAGTAGCTGTAACATCAACTATTAACTGGTTACTGATTGGCCTCTTGGCTGGCGCAGCCATCATTGTTCTGATCGTCATCTTCATCGCAATCAGAAGAATTAGTGCCGCGGCCTGATCGTCTCTCAACAACAAGGTTCGTCGAGTTGACAATTGGGGAGGTCCGAGACGGAGCAGTACGACGTGGTATTGGCACGATTTATATCCATGAAGAGAACGTGCTAATCGGACTTTTCTAAGAGCGTCGTTCTTTCATCCGTTCGCTGTTTTAACGAAACGAATAAACATGGTCCGGAATAACCTTCGCTAATGAACCTGATCCAATGAGACTGTACGACCTGGCGATCTTGGGGTAGGAGGTGTTCGAGGGTGGGCGGCCAATGGCGATCGATCAGGATGTGCCAGGACGTGGAGAGCCCGGCCCTGTCATACCATCGCCTAAACCGAATTCGTTCGAGATGAAGTCAGTGGAATACTGGCCCACCACCCCATTCATACATTCTGAATGTCACATCACAGCAATGCTGACTTAATATTCGATGATTTACACCCGAAGAAAACGCGCAGGTTGGTCGATTTTATGTTTTAACAGAACAGACCAGAAGATTGACAGTTGTTGTCAGTGCTACATCACGAGTTGATGTATTTGAGGCCAGGTAAGCACAAATATTAGTTGATCTACTTAATATGTTGTATGACTGATAATAGTTCATTTATGGATGACGCCAATATCCAGCTAGAAACTCTACATCGTCAGGTTTTTGCTCTTGCCAAGCAATCACGAGCACGAAGTGCTGTCCCATGGAATTCAATTCAGAGATCACGTATGCAGAAGGCCGCCATCGTTGAGATGGAAGATGATGCCAGCCTGGCCCGATTTGATATTGATATAACCGGAAACCAGGTCAAGGCGTTGACCGGACGACATCCTGGCGCCAATCGACGACAGATCGCTGATCTCATGCATCGGTTACGTGATGCCGATGCCATTGGCGTGTACGCCCGTCGGCAAGGGTTGCGCATCGTGGATGAGATCAACGAACAGATCGCCGACCTGATCGATAAGATTGAGAAACGAATGGTGCTTGTTGATCATGATGATCGTATGCCAAGATCAAAAGCATCACAAAGACGTGCTCATTATTTAGCTGTATTGGATGATCGACTGGATAAATCGAGGTCCACAATTGCTTATACTTGTTTTGGCTTTTCTTCTCCGTTTATATTCGTTTCTCCCCCTTGTTTGTTGATCTTTCATACAGCAAAAATCTGTCACGACGTGTTGTTTTGGTTCTCACAGTTTACTCAATTTCGAGCAGGAGATGGAACAACGAACTTCGAACGCAGAACGCTGCCCTTCGTCAGGATATCGATGGGCTCAATCTGGAACGCCGCACCGACCTGGCCATGCTGGCCCGCCTGGGCGACGCCGTCGTCGAGCAGCGGGTCGCGATTCGGACGCTGTTGGACGGCATACAGCAGGCCGAGCTGGGCCAGAACGCCGCTCTGGGTGAACTGGCCCCCTTGGAGACCCAACACAGAGCCGAAGCACAAACGTTCGCTGCGGGTTGGGCCAGGACGGCTGAACTTGATGAGCGGCATCGCGCTCTTGAGCAAGAAATCATTCGAATGAAGGTACTTTTGGGTTCTTCAGCTTGTTGCGTTTGTCTACTCAACAATCGGCTCTGTAGGGCGAAATGTATTTTGGTGAAAGTGGCCATACTGATCCAGATGATGCAGCTCAGGATATCATGTCTCGTACTGCCTGGCGTATCGGTAAAGACAAGGCTATGCTACAGGCTGTAACAGCTCGACATAAACAACTTCAAGGTTTAGTTCAGGATCTTCAACGACTTACAAGCACCACCAATTTCGATGAAATCGTGGCACGGCTGGAACGGGCCGATTCCGATCAGCTAGTCCAGTACGGCACGTTGCAATCGCTGATCGTCGAGCTGGCCGAACTGCAACGTGAGATGGTGAAATCCACAGGCTCGGAGCCTGGCAAACGCCCTCCTAGCCCACGAGCCATCGTAATACCGGACCCGGAACAACTAGAGAACGAAGCTGTCAAACTAAGAGGGATATTCACATCAATGACAGATATGATGATTGATATGATGGAGAGATTGAGGTTATCTGGTGTATCACTGTGTTCAGAAGCAATTAGAAATGGGTAAGATTACAGCCGAGATTCTTTAATTTTTATTTGACCTTTTGCACGCTCTGGAAGTACAGAAATTATTGACTTCTGTTCGTTTTGGGGGGACCATACGTGTCGGTTCTTATAGAGTAACTGTAGAGTAATGACGGTTGGTGTAACCGCTCAGAATATCGAATCAATTGTTGCTGGTCTCGAGGATGATATCATAACATTACTGAATCGATTGGGAATGCCGAATAAAGTAGGTATCGATCCTGGATGGAAAGATCCAGATAATGTTGAGGATACATTATGTGTTATGTTACCATCTCTACATCAATATATTGATGATGATGATATCGATATCAGATAGCATAATAAACCCTAACACTATCTACACCTCTGAAACCTACGACTGATCGGTGCAGCTGCAGACATTTCGATTTCCAGTGAGCCTTCTTCGTTCTTTAAAAGATTATGGGTCCAACCAAGCAAAGTCCGTGACGGACCTGGTCCATTGCGGAGCCTCTATATCACCAAGATTGATCAGAAAGAGAGCTCCTGTTGAGGGCTTTGTGATGGGGCTGGATAGGGGCCAGCAGCCCTGGGCCGATGCCCTCTTCCCTCAAGATAAACATCAGAAGGCACCATTAGACCGTCCTATATCGTCCTTACAAGATAAATGGCTACTTCTGCCTGCTTTCTTGAAGGTCCGTGGTCTTGTCCATCAACATATTGCATCATTCGACTATTTCGTTAACAAAGAGATGCATGATATTATGATGGCTAATCAGACTGGTAACGAAATGCTACCGAGACGTACGTTACCGCTCATGCCATGATACCAGTCACTTGTGATGCCGATCCATCGTTCTTCTTACGTTATACCGGAATCAATGTGGGCATGCCATGTGCAGGTCTCTCATACTGACATCTCACTGTCCAACGTATCGTTACCTGAAACGTGAATAGATGACGATCTCATGTCCGCTACTCGTGTTACACCCAATGAATGTCGATTACGTAACATGACATACAGTGCTCCGATTACGGTGCGTACTGACCCACTTTAATAGTCGACCTCCAGTGATTTTGATTTGTTGATTCATATTCATGTCGCAATTGGATTTTGCTTCATTTAAACGCAAGTTTGACGAGCTTTTTATTGGGCCTGGTGCTGTTTGAAGTTTTGAGAGACTAAAGACACAATGATTAGGTTGATGTGGAATACACACGAGGACGTCAGCTGGTACGACGAAAGGGCGTTACGATTGGAAAGATGCCCATCATGTTACGATCCAGTAAATGCGTTCTGACAAGAAAATCACACGAGGTTGATCATCGTGATCCGCTTGATTATCAGCGGTGCCTAAATTACTTGACAGGCATTGTCTAAACTAAAGGAATGTCCTCATGATCCTGGTGGCTATTTTGTATGTAAAGGTGCTGAGAAGGTCATTCTCATTCAGGAGCAGCTTTCTAAGAACAGAATCATTCTGGAATCTGATTCCAAAACTGGTACGCTGCCATTCCCCAATCTGTTTGATTCACTTTTCCAAAACCTCTTTAAATCGTCGAGATCGAACAATTATCCTCTTGTTGCTTTCCGTAAAGAGAAAAATGCTGTTCGATTCTGGATCGTTTTCCGCGTTTGGTTACACCGACTGGTCTCGTATTTAGGAGTGGTGAACGCCTCGATCACGTCGTCGACGCACGAACGGAAATCAAAGACCGATATCTACATGAAAAAGAACAGAATTCTGCTGAAGCATAACAGTCTCACTGAAGATATCCCCATCGCTATCGTTCTCAAAGGTAATGATCACCTCTGATGCGGTGCTGGCCCGGGCTCTGTGTCTTCATCGCTAACTGCTGCTGCAGCTATGGGTATCGAGACCGATCAGCAGGCTCTGCAAATGATCGGAAGCGAACATTGCTCACAGTTTATACCCTGTCTCGAAGACGCCAAATCCAACAAGGTCGCCTATCTGCAAAATTTGTTGTTTAGTGTTGATCGACCTTCTCATTGTTTCTTTGTTGAAAATGTTTCATTTTACGATAACTTTACGCGCTGAAGCCGAATGGCTATTTGCAGGTTTTCACCTCGCTTCAAGCATTGGAATATATTTCATCACGAGTTCGTGTGTCGGGTCAGCGCCGGTTTGGAAAGTCGTCACGAATCGACGAAGCTCGAGAGGCGCTGGCCACTCTGGTCCTGTGTCATGTTCCGGTCGTACAATACGACTTCCTTCTGAAATCCATCTATGTTGCCTATATCATCCGTCGCCTCATTCATGTCTCCAATGATCCCAAACTGGTACAGTTTATCAGCAATAATATGCTCGGTTTCTCATACAAAATTGTGTACTAGGTTGATGATAAGGATTACTATGGTAACAAGCGATTAGAATTGGCTGGTCAGCTACTATCGCTGTTATTTGAAGATTTATTCAAGAAGTTCAATTTCGAACTATCCCGACATGCAACTGCCGTTCTATCGAAACCAACTCGAGCTGAACAATTCGATGTACTGAAATGTATTCGATTGGATACTATAACTCAGGGAATGAATATCGCTATATCAACTGGCAACTGGAAAGTCAAACGATTCCGAATGGATCGAGCTGGTGTGACACAGGTCATTAGGGTCCAACCCTAAACCCTAACTATTTCTGATATTATTCCCAGGTTCTAACTAGACTCAGCTTCATCTCTGCTCTCAGTACGATGACCCGAATCACATCGCAATTCGAGAAAACGCGAAAAATCTCAGGTGCGGTTGACACCCGAATCTTCAATATTGCACGTGCGCTGAGCTCGTCGCCGTCGTACAGGTCCACGTTCGCTGCAGCCGTCGCAATGGGGGATGTTGTGCCCATCGGACACGCCCGAAGGTGAATCCTGTGGTCTCGTCAAGGTTCGTACCAGGATTGCCGTACTGGCCCTGTTCCCCGCTGATTCGTCGTTGTAGAATTTGGCTCTGCTGTCGCATATCACAACCGATACGGAATCTGGGCCCGTCGTACGTGTGCTGTTCGCATTGGGCGTTGAAGACATCCAGCTGGGTAAGAATGTCAGCTGCGTTTAGGCTCTGATCTTAGAGCGGCTAGTGTCTGGTGCTGAACATCTTGCTGGTGGTCATATCGTGTTCCTGAACGGTCTCGTGATCGGTGTCCATCTCAATGTTCAGCAGCTGGTTCGTGATGTTAGACGTTTGAGACGTCGCGGATTCGTTCATGAATTCGTCTCCATTTATGAGGATTTCGTACAGGTCAGTGACAGCTTTTGAGGGTTTCCTCGTTTTCCGGTTCTTTTTAGTTTATTGTTTCGTTCATATCAAGATTTCTCTTTCATATAATCCAGCTGTTTCTCACTGACAATCACTGGATAGCGTACTGTTTCGATATCAACTGATGGAGGACGTATTTGTCGTCCGTTATTGATCGTCGAGAATGGCAGATTATTGCTAACCCAGCGAGATATCGAAGACCTTCGCCGAGGTATTCGTTATTGCCATCTTCCTCGTATTATGCTTTTATCCCATGGCTCAGGCGTGCTGGAATTCTCCGATTTCCTCAAACGTGGCATTGTCGAATATCTTGACGTTAACGAGGAGAATAACAGTTTCATTGCATTGAATGAGACGGAGATTAGACCAGAAGTTACTCATGTTGAAATCGATCCCATGACGATTCTTGGTGTTGCTGCAGGTTCGTCCATCAGTTTTTTTTGTTGTTTTTCAACGGCTTTTGATCTGCGAACCATCGATTTTATGCTCTGTTTAACAAAGATCTCGTTAGGTCTGATTCCATATCCACATCATAATCAGAGTCCTCGTAACACTTACCAATCAATCATGGTCGGTTTCTATCAATTGTTGCCTATCAAATCTGATTGGGTTTGGTGTTAGGGTAAGCAAGCTATTGGTGCAATCTCATACAATCAATATCTTCGTATTGATACTCTCCTGTATCTTCTGGTTTATCCTCAAAGACCTCTCTGTAAAACGCGCTCCATTGAGCTCACCGGGTAAATTTCCATTATTTGATCGTTGCTTGCTTCAAAATCTTCGTTTAGTCAAATTTGCTCTTTGATATCTGTTTGATTCATTTCTGGATATTTCCGGGTTTCTCTCAATATTGCTTTATTCGAGTTTGCTTCTAAGCAATCGCTTTATCAGGTATGAAAATCTTCCAGCCGGTCATAATGCCACGGTTGCAGTTATGTCGTATTCCGGTTACGATGTTGAGGATGCCATCGTCCTGAACAAGGTCAAAATGCTTAACAATTATCGAATATCATTCGATTTGATGCTTCGTTCAGGCATCACTGGATCGCGGCTTCGGTAGATGTATGGTGTTCAGGAAATACGAGACCATGATGAAGAGGTATTCATGTTTCCCGATTCTGCCGCATTGTTCAGTTTTGTGCTCGCTAAAACATTCTACCAATCGATCGCATCTTTCCCTTTAACGCCGATGTTGAACGTTTCAAATCATCTGCCGTCGTTTAACTTCTCAATCAAGTTGTTTTGTCTCTTTGTCATTCATGGCCTTTTAGGTATCCAAATGGAACCACAGATCGTATTGTTGGCCCTCCCGACCATCTCGTATCTCCGAGAGATGACAAATTCCACGCCCTTGATAAGGACGGGATCTGTCATGTTGGTTCCAGAGTCTGCTAATTGGTCAAAACGCTTTTTGTATTGCTGATCGGGTCTCCATCGCGCAGGTACTGGCCCGCGACACGCTTGTCAATAAACAGTCGCCGATCAATATGATGGATCCCACGAATCGTCCCGACTCTCTGACTGATGCTCAATATCAGGTCGAACCGTTATTCAGAGGGTTTTTGCATCATTCTAAACGAAGCTGCTTTTAGAATTCACCTCTGACATTTAGCGGTCCTGGTATAACCGCTGTTGATCAAGTCTGTCTCACATCGAACGAGAGCGATCACTTCCTCATCAAAGTCCTGATGCGTTCGACACGTCGCCCGGAATTAGGTCAGCCAAATTCACTCTCAAACCGAACTCGCTTTCAACTTATGACTTAGGTGATAAGTTCTCATCTCGACATGGTCAGAAGGGTGTTTGTGGTGTCATCGTCCGTCAGGAAGATCTTCCATTTAGTGAACGTGGTATATGTCCTGATATTATCATGAATCCACACGGTTTGCAATGATTGGTTGCTCTCCTTCTTCTTCATTCATTGGTGGTCGTTAGGTTTCCCAAGTCGTATGACTGTTGGTAAAATGATCGAGCTAATGGCCGGCAAAGCCGGCGTCATGACTGGTGACTTCAAATACGGGACAGCTTTTGGTGGTGATAAAGTCAAAGATCTGTCTGAGATTCTGGTCAAATGCGGGTTCAATTATCATGGTCGTGATATTCTGACATCTGGTATCACTGGAGAGACCATGAATGTTTATATTTACATGGGACCTATCTACTATCAGAAGCTGAAACACATGGTACGATTTTCATTATTGAAATTCAACTTTCTTTTCAAAAGTTGTTGGCAGCAAGTTGTTTACTTTTTCATTGTTAACTGAACGGCTTTGAAGGTTATGGATAAGATTCATGCACGTGCTCGGGGACCAAGAGCAGGTCTTACTCGTCAACCAACCGAAGGTCGATCAAGGGAAGGTGGTCTTCGTCTGGGTGAAATGGAACGTGATTGTCTTATCGGATATGGTGCATCGATGCTGTTGCAAGAGGTCGGTTGTTTCTATTCTTCGTTCACACCCGGGCTTGACGTGCTCCCACAGCGTCTGATGTTATCGTCAGATAAATTCACGGTTCATGTCTGCCAAGAATGTGGGTTAATTGGATATAGAGATAAATCTGGCAATATTCATTGTCCTCATTGCAGATCCGGGGACCAGGTTGGCGCTCTCCACCAATGGGTAGATTGTCTTGTTGACATGTCTGTCACAGGTAGTAATGCTACAGATTCCATACGCCTGCAAGCTGCTTTTCCAAGAATTACAAGCCATGAATATCATTCCAAAGCTTCAACTTGAAAACTTGTGAAAATGTCATTTCTTTCTGGCCCAATGATCGTTCGATTTATGCAAGCTTTTTATGTCAATAGGCCTATTTTTCAAGACTAAAATAATGATTGGGAACCGAAGATATTTACAATGAGTGTTGCTTTTATTTTAATGGTTTGTTTGCGGTATGCTTCAACTAAGCATTGATAACCAGTTTGTTGCTCAATCGATACGGATGAGGTTGGCGTTCTCTCTCCTCTCGAGTTTAGGAATATCAATCTTTAAGATGCCATTATCGAACTTGGCGCTGATATTAGCGGAATCGACATCTTTTGGCAGGCGAATTTGTCGGGAATAGTGGCCATATGTTCGCTCCGAGAAATGAACATGTTCGTCAGACCCAGTCTGCTCTTCTTTATGTTCAGCAGATACCATCAGGACACCGTTTTCGAAGCTAATCTTCATTTCCTCTTTCTTAATTCCCGGTGCTTCAACAATCAGCTCATATTCTTTGGGACGCTCCTTCAGCTCCATCTTCATGCTGGGGGATGTAGTCGTGCCTTGGACGGCCCTTTTCCTGGAATCATTCCCGAACAGTTGTCGGTCCAGTTCACGATGGAAGTCGAACAGAGATAGTGACATTTTGTTGAACGATCAAATTTGTATCTGATCAAATGATGTGATGTGATCGCTGCTTAAATTCTTGCCTGCTCCATGCTCGGAACCTTCTTAGATACTTCCGCAGAACATTCCGCTACGACAACCTTGACATAAGAATCATCCGGTCGCCTACTGTCATGCTAGGGTTTTCTGACTGATGTTAGGGTTTCTTGACTGAGGTCAGAATGTTCTGTTGTTTCTAAGATACTTTACATGACAGAGTTGATTGTCTGGAATCTCATTAAGATGACGCATGACAGGATTTAAGCGCGAATCGTATCTCGGTTTCAGCCAGATTTCAAATACATCGATTAACAATCAAATGTCACTTTCATTGTTTGACTTCCACCGTGATTTGGACCGACAGCTGTTCGGCAATGACGTTTGGGCGAGAGCCGCTCAAGGCACTACATCGCCCTGTATGAAGATGGAACTCAAGGAACGCCCCAAGGGATACGAATTAGTCGTTGAAGCTCCTGGAGTTAAGAAGGAAGAAATGCAGATCAGCTTCGAGAATGGCGTTCTGATGGTATCTGCTGAACACAAAGAAGAGAAGACTGGCTCAGACGAACGTGTTCATTTCTCAGAGCGAACCTATGGTCACTACTCTCGGCAGATTCGTCTTCCAAAGAACGTTGACGCATCGAACATCAGTGCCAAATATGAGAATGGTGTCCTCAAAGTTGAAATCCCCAAAACTGAAAAAAATCCCAGTGCTAATTTGATCAAAATCCAGTAAATGACATCTAATAATAATACAAAATTAACTTAAACCTTTTTCAATACAAAAATTGGAACTTCAAAAGTAGATCAGACAGACTTGGTTTGAGTTCAGTTCAGCAAACTGTACAGGTAGTCAATTAACGAGCGGGGGTCGCCTCAAACCTAAAACCGTTCTGGATGTGACGTTAATTCACAAAAAAATCAGTCCTTGCATGATTTCTGATTCCTGCGGTTAATGTCTGATCTGAAGAGGTTACGACTCTCCCTAATATCAAAAAAAGCAATAGCAGCGACATTAGATGGTGACAGATCGGGGTAATAGTACTTATTGCTGGAAGGGTAAACTTGCAATGTTGAAAGTGCAGATGATTAGTTTATTGAAATGCATAATTTCCAAGATATCACAATTGCATAGTATCAGGCGAAATCTCTCAACCCTCGAAGTCAAGCAGGCGCTCTTGGTAAAATGTAACGTTATTTTGCCGTTTCTTCCGCTTCAGTCTTTATAGTCTGTGATTACGAATATGACACAGGCACCGAGGCACGAGCCTGCAGAAGCAGCAATCGGCGGTATGGCGCGGTTTCTGCCAAGCAGGGCCAGGATAACGGCACGCGTCCTGGGCGTGCTGTAATGTCACCATTGCTGGAAGGTGCGGCCAATGATGAAGGCTTGGATTCTGCTGTCGCTGTGTGCGCTTGGCATAGCGTTGCAATATCCGGCGACCTTCACGTTAGTCAATTTGAATGGCAAGATCGACGATTTGGACAAGAAACGACGCAGCGTTTTGACCGGGCTCGGATCGTTAAGTGATTGTGCAGATGCTTGTACTGCAGATTCTTCTTGTCAATCTGTAATGTGGCTTACGAATAGCTCACTCTGTCATACATTCTCGCTCCGGCCGTGTCAAGTCGATACCGATTTCGGTACCGATTCAGGAGTGATCCTGGAAAAAAGCTCAGACGTCTCTATTGCCCAAAATTTCGTCCCATTTCAAGCCGTCTCTTGCGGTAATGATTGATTCATGTTTGTGTCTCTATGTCACATCGTCGTCTTACTGAAGGTTTCCAGGTCAATATTATGGACATATGGTCAATTCGTATACTGATCAAGTGACGTTCACGAACAAAATCATCGATCAGGCCACGATCAGTCAAATAAATGCACTCACAACAAAATGCAAAAATCATTGTACAAAGTAAGGTTGCTGGGTGTCAGTAATTTTACACTTACTTAGCACAGCAGTGCCTCCTGCTCCTCCTACACTTTTGTTGTGAAGGTCACAAGCATTAGTACTATTGATGTCGAATGCTCGACATTTTATGACTCTATTTATACCCTTGGTTCTGGCCATGGGGTTTTTTCTAAATCAGCTAGCGATTGTGGTCTCTCTGCCACAACTTATGGTATCATTGGTGATGCCATATCAAGAGTCAATTGTGGCGTACAGCAGCGGACGTCACCTGTAATTACGACTTTGGCTCCTACGTTCCAATCCCCTACCAGCTCTGTAGCAATATTTCAGCCCATCTCAATATCTAGCACATCAGCTCCAACTGCAGCGCCTCCTGCCGCTGCTTCTACAGCTCCTTCATCTGAAGCACAAAAACTGCCTGCTGCTTTAGCTTCTAGTTCGTCCGCAGCTCCGACTGTGGCTCCCTCAGACACTGCTCTCGCTAGTTCTTCCATAACAACCCTGCCTCCTTCTACATCGGTTGCTTTCGCTTCATCAACTCCTATGACACATTTTTCGACGGCAACTTCACCAAAGGGGACAGCAAAGGCCCCGGCAGCGGCGTCCTCTGCATCTGTTGCACGCTCGCTGTCAACTGCGCCGCCAAGTAATACTTTCTGGGCAGCCACCTCCACGTTAACAACATCTCCTATCACTTCTTTGCCGTTTCCGTCATTGAAAGAGACCACAAAACTCTCGCCTTCTACGGTCTCGGAGTCAGTGGCTCCTTCTACAAGTGCTTTGGCGATTGCGTTTTGGCTGGCGACTACAGCAACTTCCAATCCTACTTCTTCTGCTGGTGTGACTCGTTCTTCAACCTTTACGTCGCCGAAGAAGAGCACGATTGCCCCGGCTGCTGCTGCTTTGAAAACAACGGTGCCCCCTGCAAGTTCTTGGGTGGCTACTTCTCTGCAGATGCCTGCAGCAGCTTTCAGTGCCAAACCTTCAACACCCGCTACTGGCCTGCTGACCCAAACGTCTCCGAAGCCGAGTGTCCCGGCAGCAACTTTTTTGTTAACAACAATGCCTGGTTCAAGTTTTTCGACGTCTCCGCTGATGACTACAAGCGTCTCACCACCCGCTACTCATTCTTCGACCACAACGTCAAAAATGAGTACTACAACGCCACCAGCTGTCACTTCTTCGGTGGCTGGAAGTTCGTCGGCGATTTCGTCTCCGTTGGTGACTACAACTGCTCATAGTGCCACTTCATCAGCACCGTCTGCCCAGTCCTTGGCCACGACGTCACCAAATGAGAGTTCAACCGCTCCTGGTGCGACTTCCTCGGTGACAACAGCTCCATCAACAAGTTCATCCTCGACTTCGTCTCCACTTGCTACCACCGCCGCTCCCAGTATCACTTCTTCAGCATTCACTAGTCGTTTTTCTACCTCGGAGTCACCGATGGAGAGTACGATGGCCCCGACGGCCACCTCGTCTGTAACAACGAATCCATTTTCAAGTTTATCCTCGACTTCGTCTCCGCTGGCGACCACATCCGCTCTCACTGTCACTTCTTTAGCACCAACTAGTCGTTTTTCGACTTCGGCGTCTCCGAAGGACAGTACGACGTCCCCGGCTACCACCTCGTTGGTGAAAACGAGTTCGTCCTCGACTTCGTCTCCGCTGGCGACCACATCCGCTCCCACTGTCACTTCTTCAGCACCAACTAGTGGCTCTTCGACCTCGGCGTCACCGAAGGAAAGTACGACTGCCCCGGTTGCCACCTCGTCTGTGACAACGGCTCCATCCTCAAGTTTATCCTCGACTTCGTCTCCGCTGGCGACCACATCCGCTCCCACTGTCACTTCTTTAGCACCCACTAGTGGTTCTTCGACCTCGGCATTACCGAAGGAAAGTACGACTGCCCCGGTTGCCACCTCGTCTGTGACAACGGCTCCATCCTCAAGTTTATCCTCGAATTCGTCTCCGCTGGCGACCACATCCGCTCCCACTGTCACTTCTTTAGCACCCACTAGTGGTTCTTCGACCTCGGCATTACCGAAGGACAGTACGACATCCTCGGCTACCACCTCGTTGGTGAAAACGAGTTCGTCCTCGACTTCGTCTCCGCTGGCGACCACATCCGCTCCCACTGTCACTTCTTCAGCACCAACTAGTGGCTCTTCGACCTCGGCGTCACCGAAGGAGATTACGACGGCCCCGGATGCCACCTCGTCTGTGACAACGGCTCCATCCTCAAGCTTATCCTCGACTTCGTCTCCGCTGGCGACCACATCCGCTCCCACTGTCCCTGCAAACTC